>CM038678.1:649658140-649886144 GCA_021605205.1 Aegilops longissima | reverse complement strand
CAGCAGTGGCTCACAACCTGAGGAGAAAATTTTACTACACCTCCGTTTACTCCTCGTCCCTACTACGTACTTTGGTTAGTACTCCCTCTATTTACTTATAAAGGCCACTATAAAAAATACATTTTGCATCTATACAAGGCCACAAATAATAATCGAGACAAAGTTACTACTCCCTCCTTTCCAGTTTATGGCTCAATTTCAAAATCTCTCCAACCAAGGTAGGCGGTGAGTGGTCAAATTAATTTAAGTAGTTTGCACAAGATGCGCTTGTTTTTCTCAAGAAGTTATGTTTACGAGGCATTAATTAGAACGAATGCATGAATGACCACTAAATTTCCATGAACTTGTACATGCATTGGTTAGTTTCCTCTTGACCTTTGCTTGCGTCGGGTGATCTAACACACTCGAAATCCAACATGTAATGGTACTACTACTAGTATAGTACTAGAATTGAGACTTATCAAGCGGAAAAGCGAATGTTTTTTAGATGAGCCCTATAAACCCTAGTGGAGTGCATACTCCGTAAAACAGATTTTTCCAAAACTAAGTCGCTCCCTTTCATGAATTCGTAGTATACTCCTCCGTCGGCGCTCCCTTTCATGAATTCTGTACTTCTATCACCGACATGTGGGACATATAGCAACCGGTCGATGTGTCAAGCACCAAATAACAATGCAGAACAGCGGGGGGCGCACCCACTCGTGACCGGTCCAGTGTTAGTAATGAGCAATGAGGCGTCAAATCACAATGCCGCACCTTCCCAGACAGACGAAGCAACCATTATTTCACACTTGGTTCGACATCATCTCAAACCACGTACTAGTATTATACGCCTCAAGAGGGACACGCATCGCCTTGGTACATCATGACACGTGGGACCGCATGACGAGCCATGCTCCCCGCCGATCGCTGGGTAAAATCACCTCATTTTACTATACTTCCTCCGGATCGGTTTACTACATGGCATGCATGTCGTTCTAGGTTGAGAATTTAGCGGCTATATATATATGTGATGAACAGTACACTAGCCTTTTAAAAATGTATACTTTTGTACAGTAGTACTCCACTATCGATGGATTGCGCCATGGAGCAAAATTGAAATTTTAAAAAAGGTGGTACATATAGAGGCGCTAAATGCCAAATTATGCATATAGTACTATTAAAAAGCTAGTATGCTTAATTGGGGTGCTAAATTCTATTAAAGAAATACTAGTACTAGTATGTACATCTTGAAGAGTTAAAGTAACGAGAAGAAACATAACATAGTTCTGCTGGGGCTCAACACAACACACCCTCAAATTAAACTAAGCACACGAAATTAAACTATGCAACTAATCCGGTGAACCTTGCATTAGAAGTTTAGAACCGCCATGAGCAGCGACACTGCCACCTTACTCGAGTCCTCGTCCACGTCCTCGACTTCGTCCTTGTCCCTCTTCCTCTTGGCGATACTTCTTTGCTTGAACCGCCAACTTGGCTGTTGCTCTTCATCCAACCCTTGTAGATATTGAAACAAAGGTAGCCATCCATTGCAGCGTAGTGGATGTGGTCTATATCTAGTACATTCGCTGCCATGCATGGCGATGAAAGCGTGTAATGAGGTTTCTCCGGTTTGCGATGCGAAGGATGAACCATGGCTCCTGCCGGTCAGCGTGAGGGTGACGAGAGGGCACCACCGATTCTTACGGAGGTCGAAGGGTTGCCTACAACGAGGCCTATCCGGCGCAGGACTTCTTTGTCGTTCTTAAAGTCTCTGATGTGAATTTGACTGTTTTGTCCTCGAGGAAGTTCTTAAAATCCTGGCACTCAACGTCGGCATGGCATATGTGGTAGACCAAGCAAGCGTTATGTGCGCAAACCTGGATCACGGCGGGCTTCTTCCTCTCTTCATCCTTTAGATCCTTCTCTTGTCCCACGACCGTGGTGTACTCAACATCTAGCCCAGCGACCCACTCATCATGTGAGTTTTTGAACATGCGTCTGAAGCGAAAGGCATCCTTTCACCGTCACGAATGCGGGTGTAGATGACGTCGAACTCATCGCCGGTGATGGTTCTAACCTTGTACTCACCGCCCGATCGGGGAGATTTGGGGCGCCATGGATTTGGGAGGAGGTTAGGATTAGTGGAACTGCCGTAATGTGAATGGGCGGGACGACTAGGAAGCGAACCGCCGTAGTATTAAAGGGCGTGCGAGAAAGAGTAGGGCGAACTGCCCGGCGTGCGAAACGGAAGGGTAGTGGCTTTCCATTCTCCCATGATCACGGGCTTCGAGAGCCCTTGGATCTGAGATCGAACGATTGCATGGTGTGATTCTAGACCTATGGGTGAATATCCTATCCTGGAGGGTTATTCTTAAAATTTTCAGCAACTTAGCATGCGACCGTTTGATCTCAGATCCAAGGGCTGCCAGCAGCCCGTATCATGGTCGCGCCTACCACGACCGTCGCGTCGCTCGTGTGGTCGCGCCCTTGGAGATTTAACACGGTGCGTTAGGCTATCTGATGTTGGCATGTCATACATAGTCATCACTTAGTCACTCATACTACAACAAGGTTGGCTATAAGGTTGGCTATAAGTGTATTTTTTACTCCTCTCTATCTCTTTCTTGTACTCCCTCCGTCCCATAATATAAAACGTTTTTGACACTAGCTAGTGTAGTGTCAAAAGCGTTCTTATATAATGGGACAGAGAATACTAGTATTATTGCATTTGCCAAGGTGACCTCTTCCAATGAAATGGTGTTGCTAAGTTTGCTTCATTTAATTAGCTATAGACTCAAAATTGTCTCTTCACCTAGGTACACGCGCTTAGCACCGTTTCTTCCTTGGGTCACCAAACTAGTCTCTCTCTTCTTGATTAACTTGCCACATCAGACTTTATGCCTATGTGGCAAGCTTAAGCACCTGTAGGAGCAAGTAAGTACAATAGTCGCTTTACATGGCATTTTGCATATGTGGAGGAAAGAGAGGCAAGGAAAAAGTGGAGAAGTGGGCTCTCATGCAAGAGCCAGCCTCTACTACTACATGGTGGAGCATTGGGAGAGGCACCTGTATGGAGGTGGTCAGGAATCGGAGACTCACGCCGGTCGTAGCGCCGCAGTTAAAATGATAATGGCAAGTCAAATCACGGGGCCCACCTGTCCATGATACCTGTTGTCAAATCACACAGCCCTACGTTTGCAGCAGCCTACTCCCTCGTCTTCTCGCGTCTCTGTCGAACCGACTAGGCGGAACTGCCCGCCTACCAGCTTGAGGAAAAGCCCGCCCTCGACTTTTAAATACAACTACTCCCTCCGTCGGATCGTTTGGTTGAAGGTATCGTATGAATGGATTGGGACCATTCATTTTTTTGAGATTGAACCATTCAATTCATGTGTTTGGCTGAATATAAGAGATGAGCTAATTATTTAAGGGCGGGACCACCGGTCATGCTCACATAGTCATGCATGCAAAGGGTGGCCATTTGATTCGACCGATTTGGTTGGGTGGAATGGTTCAGCATCTTCAAGGCATATTCTCTTTTTTGACTCGAACCATTCATGTGCTTTATAACCAAACATGTCTATTTTCCGAGCGATCCCAACCCATTCATGACCACCCTTGCAACCAAGCGCACGTCATCTTCTGAAAACCAAATAATCCCACAATACTAAGGCGCGGTGCATTAACTTCTACCTCGTTTCTTGTTTCTTCACATATCAACCAATAAGAATCCAATGATATACTTTTTGTGACATAGTAACTCATATTTAGTTAGTCAAATGGATGACCTAGAACTACGTGCGAGGCCCTATAAACCGAGGCGCCTACAAATAAAAAACCGAGAGCGAGAGGGTAGTTCAGCACGTATCTTTTAGATCAATATAGTCGGGATTCACCAAGGAGCAAAACCAAGTGGTAGGCTGCTCTGTCGTGTTGGCGTAGCAACTCAAGCGGTCGATCCGCTACGAAATGGCGACACACTTAACAGGACCCTTTGGCGGACATGTGGCTCATCCACCGTCTTGTTCCACGTCGATGCACCAAATTACAGTTGAACAGCGGTTGGAATTGGAGGCACCCGGTCGAAGGCGTCGCGATAGTAGAAAATGGCGATGAGGGTCAAATCACAAAGCCCCACCTTTCCGCATTAAGCTGGGCGGACGAAGCAACCATCATTTCACTCTAGCATGCAAGAGCATAAAGAAAAGAGAAACAATGATGCGTGCGGCAGCTACCTAGGGCACCCTAGGGTGGGGTCTCCACTCTGATCCTTTTTTTGAAAGCGCCTCCACTACAAATCGGCTTCTCCCTCGTCCTCTTGAAGAAAACCGATGATGAGTGCGGCGGTAGGGTTTGTAGGAGTACTATGGCGTGCGGGGCCCACGTCATAGTAAGCGGGTTCGAGTCGGCGCCTTAAATATGTGTGGGCGCTTGGTTTCTACGGGAACGAGGCAGCATTTTGGGTTCGGGGACGGTGGAGATATACGTACAAAAATTGTGGGCGTGGGTTCGACCGAAGGCAATGATGCATGGGCCTGCATTTTGATATACCGGGGCAGCGTGAAATTTGCTACTCTACTCAAAACTAGTAAGGTACACATGTATTGAGCATGAGATTTGAAACCAAATTATGAATAAATACACACTATAGCATGTAAAGCTTTGAGTCATATATGCATGATGTAGATGTTCGTTTAGTTCTTATAGTTCATCTCATTCAAAATCAATTAGTTTTATAAAAATGTTAAGATTCATGGGGTTGTGCATTGTAAATCATAAAGTAAAAAACAAATAATGGCAATTCATTTAGAAAAAATAATCAATTATGATCTGAAGATTCTAGAACAAAGGAGAAGTGCTTGTGTTTTGAGGTTTGTGCATTATGCTTAAGTTCAACCATGGAGTCTTCTAAATTGTACATGTGGCAGATCTGGTGGAATGTTGATGATATCCAACGGCCAGTAGTGCTCGGATTTGCCCATCTACTGCCTTTGTCGGGTTAGCTTCATCCAGCGACCATCTTTCAAAGTTATTGGCACACTATATAGTTCTTGTGCCATAGTTGCATGTTTTGGAAAAAAGCTACTAGTGGGTTGTACTATCTATTTAGGAATAGAAGATGCATACATGGAAGTTGTAGGAAAGAGATGACATGGAGCATCTCAATTCCTATGAGTAGGGATTGGAAAAGAGATGTCATTTGGTTCACATCATAGGAACTTTTCTATTGAATCTAGAGATGACATGTATCTCAATTCCTATGAGGAGGATTAGTAAAGAGATGTAATTTGGTTCATATCATAGGAACTTTTCTATTGAATATACGCTAATGTTTATTTTCCTTTGAAATTAAGGGAGTATAGGAATCCATTCATATGAACCAAGTGGCTCTAAAGCTATAGAAATGATATCATGTTTATTTCCTTTGAAATGTAGAGTATATGAATCTATTCCTATGAACCAATTGGCTCTAAAGGAAAAAATCCTATAAAAATCATATCATATAGAGTTCCTATGATATTCCTCGACACTAAAGGATGGTTGAAATTGCTGCGGGTGATACGATGGTCTTTCTTTGTAGACTCCTCACCCATCTTTATAGTTACCTATCGAAGATGAATGAAATGATATATCTGGTATTCTACATGTGCAATTTGGTACACGAAAACTTCGGTAAAAGTTTGCGAGGTTCTAATTTTCAATAAAGCTATATGCACTGCATTTGAACGGAGGAGCATCGGCAGTTGCTAACACTCACGTGGAAGATTTGTGTGTAGGAGGAGTGGCTGTTACTGTTAAATGACATGGCAAAACCGACACCGTCGGATGCCGATCTAACGGTTCTTCTGGCGTTCATCGGGAAAAGGCTTGTGGCGAGCGTTTGTCGGATAATGATTTATGGACACATGCATTGCATTGATCGTGCCCCCTCTCTCTCACGCACACGCACCCTCACGAGTCACGACTCTCCCGAGTCCTCTCGCAGACTTCGCACGCGTCGCATCGCACCATCCTCTATCTGCGGTAGGCGTCACGCACATATGTGCTCTTCACACCCTACCCTCGAACTTCTAAAAAACAAAAGGCAGCGTGCACATTTTATTTTAGCTCACACGTCACACACTTATACTATTACTCTTATGGCGAACGTTCTTTGGGCATAGTATATATTGTACTCTCACGAAGAGAAGCGGTGCACGCATACGCACTAGTTCTCTCACACCCACTCGCGGGTACACGTAGGACTGCATTTTTTTGAAGCGGTACAACAAAATCACTCCTATATATAAAAAGCAGGAGCCTTAGCGCTTGCTTTACTAGGGTTCCTCTCGTGCACTCTCTCATGCTCTCCAGATCTAAGCAAGACATAGGTGGCCACACTCTCTCTCTCGACTCACGGCTGGTCACAAATCGGCGGACAACCTCGGCCAGGGCAGGGGTGTAGGTGCATCGTTCACGCTGTTGTCGGCGGCGAGGAGGAGACCAACGGCTGCCAGCGCGTCCCGATCGGGCGGCCGTGCCGTTCTCTCCGAGAGCGCCCGGCTCGGGAGGACCTCAGACCCTTCTTCCTCCCTGCGGTATTGTGGCCAAGATCGGCCTCCGGCGCCGTCTTTGCCACATGCCGACAACCCTCGGTATATATTCCTTCGAAACCTGCCTTGCTCTACTGCCCCAGCTCTTCCCCCTTTGTGTGGATCCTTTTCTACTTCCGTCCGCTGTTACAAAGCCACCTAGACTTCTACTATTATTAGAAGTAAAGCTAGTTCATCTGATGAACTCAAAGCGTTGGTTCAAACAGGGAAGAAAGTGGGAAAGCTGTAGCATGAATCTAGGACTTGGTTCTAAGAGGAAACGGGGGAAAGTAGTAATATGTGTCACTGTTTAAATAACCGTATTTCGTATTTGCAAACAGGGATGTCTGTCTCCATATCGTTTGGGATGTCATCTCCGTGTCGTTTCTATCCGGCGTAATCAAAAGCACACACCTCGGTTTTAGTACAACTCGCAAAATGAGATGGCTATCCCTCGTTGCCGTCGTCTAACCTCCCGTCTTCAAGGTATCCCTACATTGGTAGTAACTAAGGTAGAATGACCAACGCAATCTAAAAGAAGCTGATTCAATCGTTTTACTTCCCGATTGCGATGCAGGGACGGCGAAAACAACTGCATCCTAGTCCGGAATGCACTTTCTACCAGTTCATCCATGGACCGAGGACTAGCTGGCACGGCTGCACGGCGGTTTTTGGACAGGTCTTGCGGACAAGAGGCATTGTGGTCTGCTTATTTCTGCAAATAGCGGTGCTTAAATTTAGTGGAATGCACAAGCATTTCAGCTGGTCGATACCTTTGCATGGTTCAGTTCAGCATTCCAAATGAGACCACAATTATAACTGGTTATTCGGAATGAGAGAACCTAACCCTGAATGGTGGCAACAAGAAAAAACAGAGTGAACTCCGGAAATTTAAGCTGCCGGGAAGCCCTTTGCTCGGAGAAGCCTTGCTTGTTTTTCCTGATTTGTAAACCTTCTCACAACTTTGTCTTTTGCTGTGAACTAGTATATGCTTGTTATGTTCTATGAATCATTGAGATGTATAAAATTGCTTAACTTATGCTTTTCAAGATTTTTATGAAGACGAGTTTAATTGTGAGTGTTCCACATGAGCGCTGGAGTAGCGTGTGAACGTTTGGAATTTATTACATTGTGGCCTCAATTAACTTCATGAACCACTGTAACAAGATACATAGTAGTTGCTTATATGTCAGACAGCAGATTGTTGATTGTTAGCTGGTCGATAGCCTAGTGTTGAAGCGAGCTGAGCCAATGTGCCGTGTTTTGCACAACTTCTTACAAGTGGGGTAGCATTACAAGTACTTATGTATCGTCGGTATACGGTTCTCGAGCAGTGCTCTATTTCATCAAAACACACACTGCTCAGATGATAAACCGTGACAACTTATGTCTTACCATGCCATATTCATGAAAAACTAGTGAGGACGCATCTGTTTGACAACAATTACGATGGTTCTCACATGATTCACGGGCACACAAAAGTAGCAGCAGTTCCCATAGGCGGATTCAAGCAGAGCACTAGCCCCAGAGGGGTCGATATGAGCAAGGTTTGGATAATTAGACACAATCAAACTACTATTAAACACTAGCTGGGGCAACTATTTCATGCCTCGATCTAATTTGGGCTGGACACAAGGCGGACCTTGCCATGAACATCATCGAGGGCGTCCCGCAGCAGCTCAATCTGTGAACCTTCATGAAGACAACCTTGTGGCCTTGCCAGCGATAAACTTGTTTGTGGAGGCATGCCACGTCATCTTCTGCGTAAGCTTGACAAGAACAGTATGCCTCACAAGCGAAGGAGTAGCTTTGAACTTCTTGTGCTTGAAGACACCCTGGACAACACGCGACAACGGTGAGGCTGGAATACAACTCTTCATTGGTATAACCGCAAATGGCTTCCGAGGATCCAACAGCCTAAGAACTCTGTTTTCCCGGTCGCGATATTCAGGTCGTCCGCCTCATAGCGAGTGACATGCACAACCACACAATCCTTATGCGCATCAGGGCTCTAATTGAAACGAAACAAATTCTGAATTACTTTTCAAAGATAAGAACCACAAGTTATTTAAACCACTATGTATAGCATGGCATCGAAGCTAATAAAATTTTGCATTATTAATCACCACATACTTCCTTTTCTAAAAAATCACCACATACTTAGATGAAAAACCACAATCGAGATCGGCAAAGAAGGAAATCACCTTGGGCAGCTCAGCGGGGGGAGGGACACATCCTCGAAGGGGAAAACTGCTCTGCTGCGGTGCCACGGGGCTGTAACCTCAAGCAGGCGTTGACCATCTCAAGAGTGGCCGTGGCGTATCTAGGGTCGGCTCGGTGGCTGCCTCCATCTTCTTGGAGCTCTCGTCTCGTGGGGATCAGCCTCCCGTCTGCTCCAATATCGGCAGATCTTTGCCCGGTTCTCCTTGGTCCATCATGAAACCGGCGAATACTAGGAGACCACCGAAAGGAAAACACAATCGCAATGACAATGAAACAAAAAGAGAGTGAGGATCGGTTCTTGCTTTGCAAAAGTTCTTTTTTTCTCTGAGCGAAAATATACCAACATCACGGATCCGCTTACCTTCCCTTCGTTGGGAGAGAAGAACGATGGCGAGATCTGAGTGTTGCCTTTCTTGAAGACGGTGAGGAGAAGGGATTCAACAAGGAGTGAAATGATGGTTGCCGTCCGTCAAACTTAGACTCGGGAGGTGGGGTTTTGTGATCTGACGGCTCGTTCTTGCCCTTCTGACCGGGGTGACTCTCCGCCTGCATACTGCCTGCTAATTTGGTGGATGGCATTTGGGCCCGCGCGCTGCATGGCCCGCATGTCGGTGACAAAAGTATAACATCATTCAGTAGAGGGAGACGTTTCAATGACCTAGGAGGAGCCAGAAGCGGTAGAGTGTCTCCACTGTACTAGTAGTAATTGTTTTTCTGGGTAGCTGTAGAGTGTCTCCACTGTACTAGTAGTAATTGTTTCTCTGGGCCCAAGACAAAACAGCCAATCCACACTAGTAAATAGTAAAATCAATTCAAAAGGCGCTACCCACACCCAGCACACCCCCCCCACAAAAAACCTGGGTGCTCTTCTTCCTCCTCGCTCCCACCCACCTCACGTCAGCTCGCTCCACTCGTACCCCCAAATTCCTCACCTCACTCCTACAGAAAACCCCAGCTCCCCTTCTTCCTCACTCCTCTGAAAACCCCAGCTCCCTTCTTCTTCGCTTTTCTACAACTAGGCTCGTCATTAGTTACTCTGCTCAAATCCGTGGCCTTGATCACGACGCCTCGAGAAAATGGAGTCGGCTGACCCAGCGCCAAGAAGATGAGGCTCTCGCCAGTGGCGACGCTGTTGTAGATCCTGCACCCGGCAGCAGCGGGAGAAGCGGCGATCCCGCCCCACGGATCCCGGGAACCGTAGAATCTCGGGTGGACCGCATCAGCGATCTCCGGGCGCCATCCTTGGGAGATCATCTCGCTTCTCCCACCAAGGATTGCTGCCACACCTAAGCCCTCTCAATTCGGTGGCGCCCTCTATGGCGCGCCGTGCCCCTTAATCTCGACTGTCGTCAGCTATCTCTCTTCAATGATTTTGAAATCCCCAGAGCCATCATCTCCTCCCACCAGGCTCCGTTCAAAGCCTCTGCATCCCGTCATGCTACTCGAGCAAGCATACCATGCCCTGCATGGTGGGCGCTTTGGCTGAAATCCCACAATTCACAGAACTACAGCTGCTTGAGTTCTACTATTCCCACAAATCACATACCACATCTGAACGCCATGAACTTGTGCCCTCGGCACCCATGTCCATCTCGCAGTTTTCCTCCTCTCTCCACACCGCCACCTTTGCGCTGTGCTACCTTCCGACAATCTGGTACTAAACCTTGACTCCCATTTCTCAAGAAACTTTCACTTGTGCGGGTTCGTATATCGGAGGCCTCATTGCACAGCATCATCCACTCCAGTTGCCTCTGCTGGAGTGCTTGGTGCTGTTTTCACAGTTAGAATCGGTTGTCTCCAAATAAAATCGCCTAACCTTGTAAGAATTGGAATTTCTTTTGATGGAAGGCAGCTCATCATCCAAGATGCCCTTCACTTCAAAGGTTGATCCTTGATTCTAGTTATTCACCGTTGCAAATAACCGTCCTCTCTGCGCCTAAACTAGAGACCTTGGGTGTAATACATGATCTCATGCTCATTTCAATATGGTGTTTGGCTCCACAGTTCTTCAGGTACTTTATATTATCATCTACACTTGTAACCATATGCTGCATTTTAAATTTCTGAGCATAATTTATATATCATCTTGGAGTACACATTTTGTACTAATATTATGTTCTATGCTCAATGAAGAGTTTCTCCATGGATGGCCTATCAATGGTGCTGGATTCTGTCAAGATCTTATATATCCAAATGAATAGTTTTGATCTGAACAAGATTATTGGCTTGCTGCAATGCTTTCCATGTGCGGAGAAGTTGTATATAAAGGTGATAATTTCACGCACATTGGAAGCCGCATATAGTGTACTAGAATTAACCGTTCAGCTGTTGCTCTTTGACACTCTTCTTTTAGACCTTAACTGTTTTCAATTTTCATGTCTATTTAGGCAACAGGACGGGTAAGAAAGTTATAACCAATCGGTGGATTAAGTAAGCATCGGGATTTTCTCACTTCTCATGAGATTCGATTGAAGACAATAACGCTAGAACGATATGTAGCCAACCGTGCAAACACAAGATTTGTCACATTCTTCCCTCTTGAATGCGAGGTTACTATTGTCCATCGGGCTTAAGTTTATCAGCAACATGGTTTTGACGGATGGGTATGTCGAAGAGCAAAAAAGGAGTTTCAGGTGGGCAAAAGAGCTTACGAGCGTGCGGGCTTCTATTTACAACATATTGTGGTCATAATCCGATAAATTTTACGATCCGGGATGTTCATTCTATGGACTGACCGATCCATTTGATTTGTGATCGCCGAAAACAGTGCTGGAGTTAGATGTTGTTGCCCTTTTCAATCTGGGTTTTTTTGTAAACCTGATGAACAATCAACCCTCGTGCTTTTGTACTGTTTGTAAGCTGGAGTTAGATGGTCCTGCCCTTTTCAACTTGGCTGTGACTGTCATATTTTCTTTGAAACAAGGCAAATGGCTTGCCATTCGTTTAATTTAGAGTGAAATATTGTAACAAATCACAACCAAGGGAAATAACATCACTCATGCCGGTTGCTTGAGCTCACTGTGCATTACAGAAGCCAAGTGACTAGCCCCCACCACCCCCACCAGTCAACCCTCGTACTCCCCTCTGCCTGCGACTGGCCGACGCATCTTCAACGGCTCCTGTTCGTTCCGTCCGAGGCCTCGCCGTCATCCTCCGCCTTGCGGCCTTGGTTCGCTCGCCGTGCACGGTGCGCCGCTCTCTTGCATTGTCAACGTCGTCAACAACCGAGAGGAACAAGGAGATGATATGCGTGGAGAGGATGATGCGGTAGGGACCCACTAGCGTCATGGCGATGCAAGCAAGTGCCTCTATAGTACAAGCCCAAAAATATGGTTCCTCCTAATGGTTGGACATATGGGGCTCACGCCATCGCCAACATAGTCAATAAGCGAGAGAATTACACTACTGAGCGGTGACACGGGGACCCAACAAGTCGCGCAGTTTTTTTTAGGAACAAGCAGTTTTTTGAGACAATGAGGAACAAGCAGTTGTTATTTATACTAGTTTTAGCGACGGATCAGGGTAACAACGGGGCTGTGGCCCGTCTAGCCAGGGTTTTATTTATGTTTACCACATCATGAGCCCAGTTGTGTTTTTCTTGCTAAAATGGCTAGCCAGTTCTATTTTTTAAAGAAATACCCAAACAAGGCCTACTTGCTTTATCGGCCTCTTTGGCTGCAAATGTTTCAAGATGAGGAGAGTTTCATTCGGTTTGCCCGAAATGGCCTGTACATTTTAAAAGACATCAAACCGGGAATTAGTTTCATTTTTTTCATTACAAGATCTTAAATTCCATAGATTTTTATGCGTGGACAATTATTTTGATTTTATATTTATATAAATTATTTTTCAAAATAGTTTGAATGTGAATCGATATTTCTGGATTAAAAACAGTTGACCGAAATATGCAAAATTTCGTATACTTTTTAACCGTGGCCACAATATGGGGTGTAATGCTAACAAAAAGAAGATGGGCTCCAAAAAAAATCTTAAGAATTAGCAAATGGGCTGTACATTATTAGAAATAATGGCAGATGGGTTGTATGCTGTTTTCCACAGATTTGAGGCTGACTTGTGCGCCTACTACAGGTTGACGCGTATGCTTTCATAAAAAAAAGGTTGACGCACATGCAACACCCTGTCAAATTAGTCAACACACGAGAGCAGTGACTGTTGGATATCCATCCAACGGCTGTCGTGCTTCTTCAATCTCTGCTCTTCATGCTCCAGCCGCTCAAACAAGCGCCATGGACTGCTCTGCTCCCTCCTCCCGGCTGGCTGGCTATGCTGCCGCGCAGGCCTCACGGCCCCACCGTACTCCCATCGCTGGCCTAGCCATCCCTCTACTCACCCACACCTGTTGTTATTCTCCGGCGACGGCAGACGAACCAGTAAACCCTCATACTCCTCCGCGTGGGAAACAACTGCCGAGTATTCCCTGGCTCCGTGTCGTTCCCTTCCTAGGCCTCGCCGTCGTCCACCGCCCTGGTGCTCTCGGCGCGACCTGGTCAACGTGGTCAATGAACGACATCCATCGGAAGTGGACTGTATGTGGAGAGGCTGACAGTTGTGTTGGGGATGTAACTACTGAGTGTAAACCGCCCAGGAGGGGCCGGTTCAGCCTCAGCTATATTGAAGCCCACGAAGACTCAGAAGATGGCGCTTTACTATGAAACTTAGAGGCCCGGAGCCCAAAGGCGGATTAGGGCCCATAATGGTAAAACCGCCATAGTCATGTAACTTGTTGTAAGATAAGGGAAGGAGAGACCGAGCCGAACACTTGTACGAGTCGGCCTCGGGACTCTGTAGACCAGCCGGGCGTCAACCCATGTATATAAGGGGACGACCCGGCGGCGGTTTAGGGACAGAGAACAACAACTCGAGGCCTAAGGCGGTTGTTTGCTCCCTAGTCATCGAGACCACATCAATCCCATCACAAACTAGGCGTAGGCTTTTACCTTCATCGAAGGGGCGAACTAGTATAACTCTCGTGTCTTTGCGTCCGCTTTAACCCCTCTAAGTTAAACCCGTGGCGATGGCTCATGACTAAGTCCTTTCATGAGGACATCTGCGTGACAAAACCGGCGGTTAAGCGCCACCGTGGGGCTATCGCCGCGATGGTTTGATGATCTTGGAGGGCAAGCTCGAAGGACTCGAAGGCTACGCTGTGGGCGGATGACCAAGAGTCGTCGCGGCAAGCTCTACATCGACGATGCAGGCTGGGGCCCCGAGGCGGCTCGATTGAGTCAGGTACGGGTCCCCTTTGGTGGCATACACGTTTTCATCGGCAAGATCGGTGAGCGGGGCTGAGCGGACATCTGCACCGACCTCGTCGAGAGCGGCTCAGCGTGCGAAACCTGCCCAGGCTAAACCGGCCGTCAAGCGTGCTTTCGTGGGAGTCATCCACGGAGGAAATTATGAGGACGGATCAGCATCTGGTGGCGAAACCGTCGTCTACTCTGATGACGAGTCGTCGATCGGGCCGAGTCTCAGATCACCGCAAGATGGCGGATTGGGGCTGTTCCGGCGGTGGCGATATTCCGACCCCTTTGATCTGCCCAACCGGGTTGGAATATTCATGGCGGCACACAAGCAATGCTTCATTCTTCGACCGCTCGACAATGGTCGCCCGGTTCAACAGCGATGGCAGCCGGGCAGAGGCCTGTCGCCCGCCGCTCAAGTTTTATCGAGCTATTCGATCGTTGGCTGTGCTTATGGCGAGAGGCTAACCCGCGGACCAGGATATTCATAATCACGGAGTTTGCAAAGGTGAAGGAACAAATCACTCAGGCTAAGCGGATCTGGCAGCTGCGGGCGCCGGGATGGCGGCGAGCGGGCTGCTTCGATCGCGCAAGCTTATAGGCTCATCTGGATCGAGCAGCGTCGCATGAAGTCATGAAGAGGAAATATAGATCCCGTTTGCCTTCAGTTTTGAGGAAGATCTCTTCAACACCCTCGAGCGAGGGACCAGTAATCCGCCGGTGGTAAACCAGGCGGAAGCACTTGGGACGGGCGCGCCGGTTCAGCCCCGCGTAATAGATCTACCTCGCCATCATACCGGCACGCCTCAGGCTATGCAAACACCTCCAGGTCACTACTCCAACCCGATGGATAACCTTGTTGCAGCTGCGGCACGATTGGAGGCGATTCCAATTGAAGGCGATTCACCACAGGCGGTAGAGACGCGCCGGGTCAAGGAACTCCTTAGGACAGCTCTGGTCCAACAGGAAGCGTATTCGTACATCCGCGATCGGATCCACTCTACCCCCCGCCCAAGCCGGAGCTATAGCAGGCGCGTGGATGAACCGGCCGTATCAAGTAATGCGGGCGCGTGCGCCAAGGCAACAACCGGCGGGTGGTTTCGACAACGCTTCGGGAGGTGGTGGACGGGCTCGCACGTGGGGAGGCCGAGTTAGCAGCAACATCGGGATTATCAGCTTCGCCGTTCGCCCGACCATCTTTGAGCCTGGAGTTACCTCTAGCTCTTTGGGGGTGCCTTGCCTCATCCCCGCTTTACGCAATGTACGCTTGCCCAAGGATTTCAAGGGGCCGCGCAAGGTGCCAAATTACACCGCTGATCTGGCTCCAGAAGCATGGATAGAGAGTTATGAGATGGCCATGGAGATGCTGGATGTGGATGAAGCCGCGTGTGCGAAGTACTTCACCATGATGCTCGAGGGCACGGCTCGTACTTGGTTGAAAAGCTTGCCACCCAATTCCATCAGTTCATGGGCCCAGTTGCGGACCCGGTTCATTCAGAATTTCAAAGATACCTGTAAGCAGCCCATGTCTGTGGTGGACTTGGCGGCTTGTGTCCAGGCTGAGGGGGAATCAACAACCCATTGGGTACGCCGTGTCTCGGAAATCTTACATTCTTCAGACCGAATCAACGCTGATTCTGCGATCTTGACCCTAGAGGGTAACTGCCGGTTTAAACCTTTAAAGTTGAAGCTGGGACGCATGAAGCGGTTTTGCAATGACATGGGCACTCTCATGGGCGCTTTAGTGAAGTATGCTGATTCTGATAGTACCAAGGATCCCGAGTCGGATGATGATGATGAGACAGGGAAGGGAAGGAAGAACAGCAACTCCAAAGGCCAGCAGCGTCACCCGGCAGGCAATGGTGGGAATAAGCGTAAAGCGAACGGCAACATGGACTTCGTAGCCAACACCAATGCACAGGACAAGGGCCAGCGGCAAGGGTAAACAGCCGAATCGAGGTGGAGCACCTAATCCCAATCCGGACCGTTTGAACTATCTGTTGAATCAACCCTGTCCGAAGCATGGGAAGAAGGAGGCGCCAGCAAATCACCTCTGGAAGGATTGTTACATTATGCAGGAGTTCAAAAGTTCTAATGCTTTCGGTATGATCAAGGTTCGGGCGGTTCGAGGTCTAGCCGGGTTACGGTGGAGAAATTCGGTCCAGGGTTTAATGGTAATCCGGCGGACATAACAATCGGAACAATCGTAATAACCGAGGTGGTTACAATCAGCAGCAGCAGCGATCGGGTTATCGAGCAACCCAAAGCAGTTGAATAGTGGGCAGTACCACGTCTTCACCACCAGCTTAGACAAGCGAGACCGAAGCTTGAGCGGGCGATCAACGTTGTTGAACCGGCCGTGCCTCATTACCTCGCTGGTCGAGCAGCCCATTGTGTGGAGTAGAGAGGATCATCCTCCCGGTTGACAATCCGGGTCAGCTAGCCCAGTGGTGGCACCTCGGTGGGAGGTTACAAGTTCACCAAGGTGCTTATGGACGGAGGGAGCAGCATCAACATCCTGTACTACGAGACCTTCCGTCATATGGGGTTAACAGATAAACATCTCAAACCGTCCAATACAGTGTTCCATGGTGTGGTGCCTGGCAAGTCAGCATATCCGGTTGGTAAAATAGCTCTGGAGGTGGCCTTCGGGGATGAACATGACTCGGATCGAAACATTGACGTTTGAAGTGGTGAAAATTCAAAGTCCTTATCACGCCTGTTTGGGCGGCGGCTTATGCCAAGTTCATGGCACGACCTTGTTATATCTATTTGCAGCTCAAGATGCGGGTCACAAGGGGACAATAACGGTTCATGGAGCCGCAAGATCGCTTTGGAGTGTGAGGAAGGTGATGCGACTTCAGAGTCGGTTTGTGCCACCGAGGAGCTGAAGTATTATAAGGACAATGTTGATCCGGCGGACATGAATCCATTGAAGAAGCCAACTACAGAGCACGATCCGGCCTGAAGTTTAAATCAGCAGTGAGACTAAGCTTGTTGACTTCAGACTGGCGATTCGTCCAAGCAGTTCAACATCGGTGCCAACTTGGATCCAAAATAGGAAAGCGCTCATCGAGTTCATCCGTGAGAATCGGGACATTTTGCATGGAAGCCTTCGACATGCCGGTGTCTGAGGGAGCTTCTGAGCACACTCTTAATGTTGATCCCAAGTACAAACCGGTAAAGCGTTACTCCGCCGGTTTAACGAGGAGAGGCGTAAGGCCATTGGAGAGGAGGTTGCGGGCTCTTAGCAGCGGGCTTTATCGTTGAAGTTTTCATCGAGTGGCTTGCTAATCCGGTGCTGGTCCTTAAGAAAACGGCACTTGGCGCGTGTGTGTGGATTACACAGATCTTAACAAGGCTTGTCCAAGAGATCCTTTGCCCTCCCGCATTGATCAGATTATTGATGCCATCGCTGCGGGTTGTGGCGTTGAGATTTTTGGATGCGTATTCGGATATCATCGAGATCAAGATGGCGGTTAAGGACCAAGAGAAGACAACGTTTATCACACCCTTTGGAGCCTTCTGCTATGTGTCTATGCCTTTTGGGCTCAAGAGCGCCCAAGCAACTTATCAGCGTTGTGTACAGAATTGCTTGCATAAACAGATCGGCCGTAATGTGCATGCCTATGTGGATGATATTGTGGTTAAGTCAAGGAAGAAGGAAACACTGATTGATGATTTGAAAGAAACCTTTGACAACCTGCGGGTTTACAAGATGATGCTCAACCCGGCCAAATGTGTCTTTGGTGTTCCGGCAGGCAAGTTATTGGGTTTTCTTGTGTCCAACAGGGGGATTGAAGCTAATCCGGAGAAGATTACGGCTATCACCTCCCTGGCTAAACCAAAGTGTATTAATGATGTCCAGCGTTTGGCGGGCCGGATTGCCGCGCTGAGCCGGTTTATCAGCCGCCTCGGAGAGAAGGCCATCCCTTTGTACCAGATCTCAAGAAGAAGGCGGATCGGTTTATGCAGAGTCCACCACGATGAAGCGTTGGAGGACTTAAAGCGGCAATTGGCCAACCCGCCTGTACTCGCCGCCCCCATCGACAAGGAGCCGCTTCTGCTATATGTTGCTGCTAACGCCAGGGCAGTTAGCGTGGCCATTGTGGTAGAGCGGAAGGAGGCAGGGAAGGAGCATCCGGTTCAATGTCCGGTTTATTATATCAGCGAGGTGCTTATTGAATCTAAGCAAAGATATCCGCATTGGCAGAAGCTGGTGTATGGAGTTTTTATGGCAAGCCGGAAGCTGAAACAGTATTTCCAAGGGCATCCCATCACGGTGGTCAGTTCAGCTCCCTTAGGTGATATCATCTGAGAACCGGAGGCGATCGGCGGATTGCCAAGTGGGCCATAGAGCTTGGGCATACGGTTTGAAGTATGTACCTCGGACGACAGTAAAGTCTCAAGCACTTGTGGATTTCATTAATGATTGGACGGAGTTGCAAGCGCCTGAAGAAAGGCCGGATCATACATATTGGACCATCCATTTTGACGGTTCTAGGCAGTTGGAGGGCTCGGGGGCTGGAGTCGTATTAACTTCCCCACGAGGTGACAAGTTTTGTTACGTTCTCCGCTTAATGTTCCCTTGTACTAACAATGCAGCTGAGTATGAAGCCTTGCTCCATGGTCTTGGATGGCTAAGGAGATGAATCTAAGCGGGTTAAGTGCTTGGTGACTCGGACCTAGTGGCTCAACAGGTGTCTGGCACTTGGGATTCCAAGGACCCACTCATGGCTGCATATCGTCATGAGGTGGATGTGGTCGCAGGTCATTTCAAGGGCTATCAGGTGGACCACGTGGATCGCCGGAAAAATGAAGCGGCGGACGCTTTGAGCCGGTTGGGCTCTCAACGCAAACCGGTCCCGCCCAATATTTTTCTCGACGTACTGCACAATCCGTCAGTCAAGCTCCCTGGTGAAGCGGATTTGGCTATTCCTGATCCGAAGGCTCAATTGGTGGCAGCTCTGCGCGTCACTCCGGATTGGACGCTCCCTTATCTGGCGTACATGAACCGGGGCGAGTTACCAGAAGATGAGACGTTGGCCCGACAGATAGTTCGGCGGTCTAAGTCTATGACCATTATTAATGGCGAGTTGCATCATTGCAGTGTGTCAGGGGCGTTTCAACGCTGTGTGTCCCCTGAGGAAGGCTGTAAAATATTGCGTGAAATCCATGAAGGAGACTATGGTCACCACGCCGGTGCAAAATCCTTGGTGGCTAAAGCATTCCGCCACGGTTTCTATTGGTTGACTGCCCATGCTGATGCGGAAGATTTGGTCAGACGATGTGATGGTTGCCAAAAGTTCTCCAGACGTGCTCATGTACCGGCCTAAGAATTGAGGATGATTCCAATTACTTGGCCGTTTGCGACTTGGGGGCTGGATATGGTTGGACCTTTCAAAAGGTCCAAGGACAAGAAGACACACCTGTTGGTGGCGGTTGATAAATTTACAAAGTGGGTAGAGGCAGAACCTGTTAGCAAGTGTGATGCGGCCATGGCGGTTCAATTCATCAAAAAGGTGATTTTCCGGTTTGGTTTTCCACACAGTATCATTACAGATAATGGTACCAATTTGTCCAAAGGTGCCATGAAGGAGTTCTGCGAACGTGAGCACATCCGCAGCGTTTCTTGATAGCTCACCCACAGTCCAATGGTCAAGCGGAAAGAGCCAATCAAGAAATCACGAGAGGCATCAAGCCCGGCTTATGGTCCCTTTGCGAGAGGGCGCTTGGGTTGTTGGGTAGAAGAGCTACCGTCTGTGTTATGGAGTATAAATTCTACACCTAACAGACGCACGGGATACACGCCGTTCTTTATGGTTTATGGAGCAGAGGCGGTTCTTCCCAGCGACGTCCGTCATGACTCACCTCATGTGGCAGCCTATGTTGAAGCGGATAACAAGACAGCACGGCAGGCCGCTTTGGATCGGCTGGATGAAGAGCGAGACATAGCAGCATCTCGCTCGGTGATTTACCAGCAGGATCTTCGTCGTTATCATAGTCGCCGGGTCAGAACCAGAACCTTTCAAGAAGGAGATTTGGTGCTTGGCTCATTCAAGACCGCACGGATATGCACAAGCTATCCCCACCTTGGGAGGGACCTTTCGTGGTCAGCAAGAATCTGCACTGTGGTCGTACTATCGATCGATGTTAGAGAGCATAAAGACTCACGACGTCGGAAGAGGAGACCAACAGGCCGTGGAACATAGCTCATCTTGACCTTATTATACCCGAGCCATCGGCTCTACTTATGTACATATTATGACAAAGTATATATTATGAATAAAGCAATAAACCGGAGCCTCGGCTAAGCGGGGTATCTGTTACATTACATCATGCGTGGTTACATGGAGTTGTTACGTCTTAAAGCAGCCTTGGTTTACCCCTTGAGTTTGCTTTCTAAAAGCTTTATGATATCACTTGGGGGCTTGGTCGTGTCCGAACCAATGGAACACCTTTTGATAGGCGAAAGCCACCAGATCACTTGGGGACATGGTCAAATCTGAACCAGTCACGCTTTTTGATCGGCCTAAGGCCATAGAGTCACTTGGGGGCTTGGTCAAACCCGAACCATTGCCATGCCACTTGATTGGCATAATGCCACGGTTTCAGTTGGGGACCTGGCTGACTCGAACCATGGCTACACCTTATAGGGAGCTTGGTCGTGTCCGACCATGGTAACACCATCGATCGGCTCGATCTGCGTTATCTTTTGCAAACGGTTTATCATTGCCTTTGCTCCCATGCTTGTCAACTGTTATTTGATTTTTGTTGCGTTTCTTAAACCGACAACATTATTAAACCGTTTTCAAAGCTGTCAATTAATGGAATTCGGTCAATTTTTCTTAATCCGGTGATAGTTTCACCGGTTTGATGTTTTTCTGTTAACATCCTATTATGGAGTAACAGGGGGCTTATTCTAACCCGGCACGGTGTGCGTGGTAAACCGGCGAGTATAAACACGGAGCTGTTCTCTCCTTTGGCGGTAATGGTTTATACAACCTCCGCTTCAAGATTGGCTAAGCCAACTTCATGCTCAATGACGGCAGTATTTTGTATCACAAAATTTTGATTATATACCTCCATATTTCATATATGTATGAATGTCACAAACCGATGGTGGCACAGACCCATTTGGCGGTTTAAGATTTTGCAACTACAGCAATTTAAATTTAAGGTTTCGATCATTCAATCAAAGGAGTCCGCACGAGCACGAAGGCATATTAAAAACAAAAGTTACGGCTATCCTATTACAAGGCATTGAGAGGCCCAAAATTTGGAATGACGGCATGACGGGCAACTTCGATGCATCAACGGCAGCGGATTAAGCTTCATTGCGGGTTGGCGTGAAGAAGATGGGTCGTCGGCGTCGGTTCAACTTCTTCCTCCTCATCACCCAATGGCGGAAGTCATTGGTGGTCGATCAATCGGGTTAAAGCACGAAAGACAGCCTCTTCACTTATAAGCTCAGCGGATCAGCGTCGGGGCATAAGTGTGCTTACGGGTTGGTGGAACAAGGTTACGCACTTCGAATAACAGCTTCAACCCGTCTGTTGTTTGCATCGTAGAAGGAGCGGTGAACCGTCGGGTTGGCCTCTGCTGCCGATTGACTTCGCCGGAAGGACGCATCTCCTTGTTACCCGTTTGAGCATCGTTATCAAATGCTTCGCCATTTTCTTGAGCACTTTGGGAAGCCTTTGGCTATGTCGGCGGATCAAGATCAGCTATCCATGCTTTGGCGCGAGTTAGAGCTAATAAGGTGCCAGCCCGGGCAGCGGATCGTTTCAATTCTTCTAGCTGTGCGGTATCATGGATAGCCGGTCCGGTGTATCCTTGATCAGGGCGGAGCTGTGTTGTCATAAGAGGTGGCGCAAATAACTTCATTTGGGTGCGGTATCTGCTGTTCAATTAGGGTATACGCGGCCTTGAGTTTCTTCCGCATGTCAGAGCCCAGATGAGCAATGCGCTTACCTATACCGGTTTAAGGAAGTTCAGGTTAAACCGGCGGAAATGTCAAAACGGAATATTAATCATAACCTTGGTGAAACATTTCTTACCAAATATTGCAGAGGTCATGGCGTTAATTTGGTGCTTTAATCCGGTGAGTTCTTCCGTCACCGGTTTAAGAGCTGCTTCAGCATCCTCCGCCCGTTTTAGCAACCCAGCTTTCTCAGTATCCCAGTTGGCCTGCTCAGATTTAAACCACTCCTTGAGCTGCTCCATAGTAGTCAAGGCGGTTTTCAGCTCATCCTTGGCCTTGGAGGCTTCTGCTTGTTGAGATTTCAGATTGACATGAAGGTCATTGATTTGTGAGGTTTGTTGGCGTATCTCACTCTGACAAAAAGGGAGCACGTTAGTAGTTTCATCACAAAGTCCCAAGCTCAATACAGGTATTCAACTTGGCACTTGGGGGCTAATGGCTATTTTCTCGAACATGTTCTGCTACGGCGATACAAGTTACAGTCCCAGTTTAACTACACTAAGTTGAACCGGCCCTTGGGGGCTACATCAATGAAGTCTGAAGTTTGAGTCTTATATTAATTCCCGGTTTAACTAAGCTAAGTTGAACCGGCCCTTGGGGGCTACTACGCAATGAAGGTACAAGCGAAGCATAACTCCTTACCTCATAGCGCTCCTTCATAAGATTTACTAGACCGGCTTCGAAATCACGACTTGTGTAGAGCCGGTTTAGGAAGCCGGAGTGAAGATCTTGGGCAGAGAGATTGTCATAAGCTGACAGATCAGTTTTTTCCTTCCCTTTACTCATGGCAGTAAACTCTTCCTTGGCGCTGTGTTTTGATAGAGCAACCGGATTACCAGGGGCGGTATATGCGGTGCCCGTTACTACGACATCGTCATCTTTGGTCGGGCTGGCCGGATTGGCATTTTTTCCTGGGCTTGGTGCTTTCATACCCGGGCTTGGCGGATCAGCAGCCGAATCCCGTTGTTCTGCGGCAGGACTCGGTGGAGCAGGATGTGACGTCTCAACTTGGACATCCGGTTCAACCTCTGGCGGGTTAGCATTGTCATCTTGATTAACCCCAGCAGAGTTGTTTTTAGCAACTTCGGGATTTTCACCATGATGCTCTGGAGTCTTCTCCGGATCAACATCCACAGTAGGGTCGAGGGTCTTCGCCTTCTTACTTAGGCGAGCCTTGGTGCTACAACATCAAGGGTTAGAATATGATAAACCGACAAATGCAAAAAACAAATGGAGTAATATGCTTACCCAGCAGCAACTTTGAGAGGAGGCAGCTGAGTGGTTGATGAACCGCCAGACGAGTTGGAAGAAGCCTGATAATTCGGGTCAGACGGATTGAGAGGACATCGGAAGAAACCTTTCAAAGGATAACGCTTTTCAGGAGAACAAGTCACCTCTGGACGACGTTTCCGGGTTGGTGTGTCAGCTAAACCGGACGACGTAATTTGTTGACCGCTATGCCGGGTTGTACGGCGTTCTTCAGTTTGCTGTGTCTTCAAAGAAAGTTTTGGATTCAAATGAGCACGAGAGTGAGATTGTTTCACTTTCCGGACTGTGCGGCGAATTCTTTTAACGGTACAAGATCGTAATCGGAAGAAAGAAGGATTACCTCAACAGATCTGCATGGCTGGCCTCGGCATCATCACAGGAATTGTAATCTATCAATAAGATGAATGACAAAAAGGAGCAAAGTAAGTCAAGCTCTACCTCAGCATCTGATTCTTCATCCTCCGGCGGTTCAGAAGACTCGGCGGTTTTCCTCTTGCCAGCCTTCTTGGTGGTCTTGGTCTTTACACGAGGAACCCGGGCCGGTTTCGTTCATTTACAAAAGGAGCTGTTAGCCTGAAAATTAATAAGGGATTAATACAATCAATAGGGAATCAAAGTTAGTAGAGCAATGAGTGGAGCCTTACTGCGGGCGGTTTGTTGGAGACGCAGAATGGGGCCAACCCGGTTTGGCTGCACGCGGAGATCGGTTCATCGAGCATTTTCTTCACTGTCTCGGCAACTTCAAGCTCAGTTATTGATAGCTCGTGATGTCGTTGAGGGTCTTTGACGTTACCAGTGTATTCATGCATCAATCTGGGGCGGCAGCTTAATGGCAAGATGCCCCAAGAAACCCAACAACGGACAAGGTCAATACCAGTTAAGCCATTGGCCATTAGAGCCCGGAGCTTGATAATTTGGGGTGCAAAGTTCTTCCGTTCTGCGGCAGTCAAGCGTGAAGGCAATGGGTGATTGTTGCTAAGCCGGTGAGGGCGATAACCCGACAAGGGATTTTCTCCATTAGGAGCAGTATTCCGGCAATAGAACCAGGTTTGATTCCAATCTTTCGGATGGCTATGATGTTTGGCGTGAGGAAAGTCCACTTCTTTCCTTTTTTGGATTGAAACGCCACCAAGTTCTGTGTTAGGACCGTCCGAAAACTCTGTACGGCGGTTCAAATGAAAGAAATCTCGGAATAATTCCACAGTTGGTTCTTCTTGAAGATAGACTTGAGAAAGACTTGAAAGTTGCATATATTGGACACAGTTCGGACCAATATCTTGTGGATGGAGTTGGAAGCTTGCGAGGACATCCGGAAATTTTTGATCCGGGCGGGCTGAATCCCGGTCTAAGTGTTGCATAAATACAATCACTTCTCCCTCTTGAGGTTCGGAGGGCATTCGAATCCGGAACACGCCAATGAAGGACACTTTTGGATGCTAAAGCGCCATTGGTGACATATCCATTGATTTGTGTCTCAGTGATCTTGGACGGAACCCAATTGCAGGCAGAGAATTGTTTGGCCATTCCGGAAGAAAAACTGTGAAAGGAAAAGTAAAGGCCGGTTTACAGTTAACGGTTTATGCATATTAATCAGTGTTAAACCGGCTGATTGCGATTCAGTTTCAGTTGCCGGTTTAAGTGAGGACTAATGAGGTATGGCGGATTAACTATCAAAAATAAAACCACCCTTAGGCAGAAGGGACAAAGCTAAAAAATCTGCTAAGTGTTGACAGAAACAGGTTTCACACATCGACGGGATTAATTTGGATCTACCAAAGATTCAGTAAGAAAAAATTTCTGCGATCTATAAAGGCTTTAAATAAGGGCAGAAAAGTTAAATGCGTTCTATCAAGGGATTCGAACAAAAGGAAGATCTACTAAGTGCTAAAACTGAATGCGGAGCAACTACCGCTAAAATATATGCTACAGATTGAATTAAAGAAGCTATGGCGAGCGAGTACGAAGAAACTAGGGATGAACACCTATGAACGACCGATGAGAACAGGAGCCCTAAGATACAGATCTAGGGGTATGAGGAAGAATCTTACCGGATGCGCAGGATAGCGGAGGGACACCGAGGATCTCTTGTACAACCAGGTTGATGCAGCGGCCTTTGTTGATGCAGCGTTCGAAGGTCGAAGGCGACGACATAACTTCAGAGCTGGGCGTCGCGAGGAAGAAGAAATACGGAAGGGGAAGAAGAAAAGGGCCCTCGGGTCTATTTATAATAAGGCGAGAGTAATTGATAAAAGAGAATCGAGGAGCTGAAAGCGGCAGATGGCGCAGCTGTCGCCTCGATTTCCGGGATAATATTAAATGAAGGGAATCTTGTTATTTCGTTTTTTATAGAGATGACGTCAAGATGATCTGTTGCTGTGTCCAGAGGATGACGTCATGGCGGTTTAACAAGATGGCGGTTTACGAGAAATGAAAGAAGATGTTCACAGAGTATTTTCTAAGGTGTTGAAGATTGACATGAACAGGTTCAAATCAATCTGGGGCCTAATGTTGGGGATGTAACTACTGAGTGTGAACCGCCCAGGAGGGGCCGGTTCACCCTCAGCTATATTGAAGCCCACGAAGACTCAGAAGATGGCGCTTTACTATGAAACTTAGAGGCCCGGAGCCCAAAGGCGGATTAGGGCCCATAATGGTAAAACCGCCATAGTCATGTAACTTGTTGTAAGATAAGGGAAGGAGAGACCGAGGCGAACACTTATGCAGTCGGCCTCGGGACTCTGTAGACCAGCCGGGCGTCAACCCATGTATATAAGGGGACGACCCGGCGGCGGTTTAGGGACAGACAACAACAACTCGAGGCCTAGGCGAAGCTGTTTGCTCCCTAGTCATCGAGACCACATCAATCCCATCACAAACTAGACATAGGCTTTTACCTTCATCGAAGGGGCCGAACTAGTATAACTCTAGTGACAAAACCACGACAAGTTGGGTCCATGGCCGCACGCAAGGAAATGCCTCCTTATTACGCGCAAAATAATGATTCCTCCACCTGACAGCTAGGACCCACATGAAGGGCCTCTGTATTTCGTGAAAAAATCGTTCCCCTTGCTGACAGGTCGGACCCACCAGCTATATCTTCGCCTGCAAGGAAGTGCCTCCTTATTATGCCCAAAAAAATGAATACCCCCTGCTAGCTGGGACCCACCATATTGTTGGGCTGACTTGTGGGCCTACTAAGTTGACGGGGACAGAGGGCTTTGTCAACTTAGTCAATACTCCAGTGACCGTATGATGTCCATCCAACGGCCATACTGCTTCTTCAACCTCTGGTCTTCTTGCTCCAGCCGCCCAAAGCAGCGTCGGTCGTGCCGCCTGCTCCTGCCTCCCGTGGCCGGCTGTGCTACCGCCTGCTCCTGCCTCCCGTGGCCCGGTTCCGTGTCGTCCCCTTCCTAGGCCTCACCGTCGTCCACCGCCGTGGTGCTCTCGACGCAGTGTGGTCAATGTGCTCAACGACCGACTTCCATTGGAAGAGTACTGTACGTGGAGAGGCTGACAGCTGGGTCCATGGCAGCCGCAAGGAAGTGCCTCCTTATTACGGAAAATAATTATTCCTCCACGACAATGGGACCCACCGGACGGGCCACGATATTTTTGAAATAAATCGTTTCCCCCTAACTGCTGGGACCCGCCGGACGGGCCACCGTATTTCACAAAAAAAAAACGTTCCCCCCGCTGTCAGCTCGGACCCACCGGAAGTGCCTCCTTATTACGCACAAAAAAATGAATACTCCCCCGGCTAGCTGGGACCCACCTTGGTGGGAGGCTGTATTTTGGGCCTACTAAGTTGACGGGGCCGAAGGGCTTTGTCAACTTAGTCAATATGAACGATTCTAGCTCAAGTGACCGTATGATGTCCATCCAACGGCCGTAGTGCTTCTTCAACCTCTGGTCTTCTTGCTCCAGCCGCCCAAAGCAGGCCGGTCGTGCCGCATGCTCCTGCCTCCCGTGGCCGGCTGTGCTGCCGCGGAGGCCTCACCGCCCCCTACTATTCCCACCGCTGGCCAGGCCCTGCAGCGACGATAGCCTCACACCGCAGCCGAACCAGTGAACCCTCGTACTCCTCTCCGCGCGGGCTTCCACTACCGCGTCTTCCCCGGCTCCGCGTTGTCCCCTTCCTAGGCCTCGTCGTCGTCCACCACCGTGGTGCTCTTCGCGCGGCGTGGTCAACGTGGTCAAGGAACGACTTCAATCGGAAGAGTACTGTACGTGGAGAGGCTGACAGCTGGGTCCACGGCCACAACCCAGTTTTTTTGTGATTTGCCAATTAAGTCGCTTTGTTAGGCCTGTTGGGTTGCAAATCTTTCAAGACGAGGAGAGCTTTTCATTCGGCTAGCAGAGAAAATGGCCCATCAGTAATGAGAAATGGGCTGTACATTTTTAAAACACATCAAACCGGCAATTAGTTTCAAATACTTTTTTTTTCATTTCAAGATTTTAAATTACATTAATTTTTATGCGTGGAGAATTTGTTGGATTTTATATTGATATACATTTATTTTTAAAACCAGTTTGAATGTGAGTCGAAATTTCGGGATTAAAAACAGTTCGGACCGCACCGAAATATGCAAAATTTCGTATAATTTTTTAACCGTGGCCACAATATGGGCTATAATGCTAACAAAAAGAATATGGGCTCCAAAAAAACCTTAAGAATTAGCAAATGGGTTGTAAATTATTAGAAATAATGGCAGATGGGCTGTATGCTGTTTTCCATAGATTTAAGGCTTTCCTAAAAAGGTTGGCCTTTAGCGGTGATGGTTGGATGTCCATCCAACGGCCGTCGTGCTTCTTCAATCTCTGCTCTTCCTGCTCCAGCCGCTCAAATAAGCGCCGGCGGGACTGCCTGCTCCCTCCTCCCCGCGGCCGGCTGTGCCGCCAAGAGCCTCACGGCCCCACCGTACTCCCATCGTTGGCCTAGCCATCCTCTACTCACCCACACTGCTGTTATTCTCCGTGACGGCGGGACGAACCAAGAAACCCTCGTTCGATCGTACTCCCCTCGCGTGGGAAACAAGCTGCTGAGTCTTCCTTGCCTCCGTGTCGTCCCTTCCTAGGCCTCGCTGCCGTCCACCGCCTGGTGCTCTCGGCGCTGCCTGGTCAACGTGGTCAACGAATGACATGCATCTGAAGTGGACTGTACGTGGAGAGGCCGACAGCTGGGTCCACGGCCGCACGCAAGGAAATGCCTCCTTATTACACGCAAAATAATGATTCGTCCACCTGACATCAGGGACCCACCGAAAGGGCCTTAGTATTTCACGAAAAAAACCTTACCGCCGCTGACAGCTCGGACCCACCAGCTATATCTTCGCACGCAAGGAAGTGCCTCCTATTACGCACAAAAAAAATGAATACTCCCCCTGTTAGCTGGGACCCAGTATAGTGGCAGGCTGACTTGTGGGCCTACTAAGTTGACGGGGACGAAGGGCTTTCTCAACTTAGTCAATATGCACGATTCTAGCTCCAGTGACCGTACGATGTCCATCCAACGGCCGTAGTGCTTCTTCAACCTCTGGTCTTCTTGCTCCAGCCTCCCAAACCAGCGTCGGTCGTGCCTCGTGCTCCTGCCTCCCGTGGCCGGCTGCGATGCGGCGGAGGCCTCACCGCCCCCTACTACTCCCACCGCTGGCCAGGCCATCCCTCTACTCACCCACACCCCCTGTTATTCTGCAGTGACGGCAACCTCACACCGCAGCGAACCAGTGAACCCTCGTACTCCTCTACGCATGGGCATCCATCGCCGCGCGTCTTCCCGGCTTAGCGTCGTCCCTTCCTAGGCCTCGCCGTCGTCCACCGCCCTGGTGCTCTCGTGCGGCGTGGTCAGCGTGGTCAAGGAACGGCTTCCATCGGACGTGGATCATGACGTGGAGAGGCTAACAATGGGTCCACGACGCAGCAAGGAAGTGCCTCCTTATTACGCGCAAAATAATTATTCCTCCACCTGACAGCGGGGACCCACCGGACGGACCACCATATTTCGTGAAAATAAGGTTTCCCCCCTGACTGCTGGGACCCACCAGCTACACCTTCGCACGCAAGGAAGTGCGTCCGGGCAAAAAAAAAACGATTCGCCCCCTGACTGCTGGGACCCACCAGCTACATCTTCGCACGCAAGAAAGTGCGTCCGGGCAAAAAAAAAACAAAACGATTCGCCCCCTGACTGCTGGGACCCACCAGCCACATCTTCGCACGCAAGGAAGTGCCTGACAGTCGGGACCCACCTGGTCGAAGCGTACGTAGCGTTGTCATTCTGGTCGCGAACATGTACGTACATATATACTGGTGGATGTAGAGGCACACACGTGTCGTAGTAGAGGCGCACATGTAGCATGTTCACGTACGTACATCGGCGAGGGTGCAAGAAAGAAAATACGGCCACGTACGTACATACGGGCAGGGTCTCTAACGCCTATCGCGCATACGTACATGGCTGGTTCGGAACGGAGAAACAGCGTCGTCGTCGTGTTCATGGGGAGCCAACCGGCTGGGTCGGAACGGAATGCGTGGTCGTGTTCATCGGGAGGGCTTGGGCGGAACAGGCGATGGAAGCGAGGCTGGCATAGCGCTGTGGGAGAAACAGCCTTGTGTTCGACCGCCACGTTCAAACGGGTCTGTTGATCGGTGGGGCTGGCGTACCGCAAAACGGAGGAAACAGACCTCCTACGGTCGAAACAGGGTCTGTTGATCGAGAGGGTGTGGCGTGCCGCAAAACAGACGAAACGAACTTGAGTTGGAGCTCTCACGGTCGAAACGGGGGGGTGTGGCGCATCGCAAAACGGACTCCACGGGATCTGTTCATCTCCACCGTCGACCTCCTCCGGCCTCCACGGGCTCCTGTTCATCCAGCCTCCACCGCGCTACTCCACCGGCCTTGTTCAACCACCACTCCACGGGCACCCCTCCACCGCTCATCGCTCATCCAGCCTTCCACACCACGGGTCTGTTCAACCACCCCTCCACCGCTCTCGTTCATCCAGCCCTCCACACCACGGGTTCCTGTTCATCCGAGGCAACGCCACCGCCACTGCTCATCCAAACCCCCACCCCTGCAACGCCACTGCTCATCCCGCAGGCAGCATCGATCGGCTTGATTAGCAGCGATAGCGAAGAATCGCTCCATCGGGTTCGATTAACGACCATCGATCGATCGCTTCGGGTTCATGAACGCGTAGCTGCGCAGGTGTCGCGCCGGGTTCGTTAGAGCCCAACGCCTCGCTTCGGCTTGATTAGAGCCAATGCCGCACACACGCAGCGTCGTACAGAGAAACACGCATCGCCGGCCCCGACCTCCCACCGTAACCGCAACTCCCGAAATTTTCCTCCCCTCACTTCTACCACGGTTTTTCCGTCATGGGCGGCCCAAAGAATGTCATGCAGCTGCATCTCCGCCCGCCAGACGAAAAGCCCATTTTCTGTCATGATTTTTGTCATAGAAGTAGGAGCCCACCACATCTATGATGATACCGGGTTTTGTCACAATTATCGTCATAGAAGTGTCATATGTATGACAGAAAAAAATTTTGTTCGACCCAAAATGTCACGGATGTGTCTTTTTTTTGTAGTGGAGGGGGCAGTTGCATGTCCAATAGTAGGCTTGCAACTGCAAGCGTCGCCCTCGACTGCAATCACATGCCTACACAAAAGACTACAACTGGCAATTTTTGTTTCCGTAAGGAGGCGGCAAGAGAGGGGTGTGAGTTGCATGTCCGATAGTAGACTAGCAATTGCAAGTGTCACCCTCAACTGCAACTACATGTCTTCTCCTGGACTGCAACCGGCCTTGCATTTTTTGTCTAAGAGTGGGAAGGGGCAGTTGCATGTCCAATAGTAGGCTTGCAACTGCATGTGTCGCCCTCAACCGCAACTACATGCCTACACGCACGATTGCAATTGCATGCCCACACACCCGGTTGCAACTGACATTTGTCTTGTAAGTGGGTGGCGGAAGAGCGGAGTGTGAGTTGCATATGTGATAGTAGGCTTGTACTTGCAAGTGTTTCCCTTTATTGCAATTGCAAGTCTCCCTCCCGACTTCAATGAGCCCATTTTTTGTCGAAGTGGGGGAGGAGGTAGTTGCATGTCCGATGGTATGATTGTAATTGCAAGTGTCACACTCGACCAACTGCATGCCCACACACCCGACTGCAACTAACATTTTTGTTTTTTGTAAGGGGGCGACAGGAGAGGGGTTCGAGTTGCATGTTCCATACTAGACTTGCAACTGCAAGTGTTGTCCTTGACCACAACTGCATGTCTCCTCCCTGACTGCAACTGGCCTTGCATTCTTGTCAGATAGGGGGGAGGGGGTAGTTGCATGTCCAATAGTAGGCTTGCAATTGCAAGTGTCTACACACCCAGCTGTAACTGATCATTTTTGTTTTTGTAATGGGGAGGCAGGATTTGTAAGTGGGCGGCGGAAGAGGGGTGTCAGTTGCATGTCCAATAGTAGACTTGCAACTGCAAGTGTGGCCCTCGACCGCAACAGCATATCTCCTCCCCAACTTCAACTCGCCTTTAGGCTTTTGGTGGAGGGGTAGTTGCATGTCCAATAGTAGTCCTGCAATTGCAAGCGTCACCCCGCGATTGCAATTGCATGCCTAGACACCTAGTTGCAACTGACATTTTTTTGTTTTTGTAAGGGCGGCGAGAGAGGGGTAAGAGTTGCATGCCAGATGCTAGACTTGCAATCACGATTAGCCCTCGATCAAGAATCGCATGTCTCTCCTCCGATGGCAATCGGCCTTGCTTTTTTTGTCGAGGAGTGGGAGGGGACAGTTGCATGTCCAATAGTAGGCTTGCAACTGCAAGTGTCGCCTTCAACCGCAACATGATGCCTCCACACACAGCTGCAATTGCATGCCCGCACAACCGATTGCAACCGACATTTGTTTAGTACATAAGATAGTTGCATGCACGATAGTAGGCTTGCGATTGCAAGTGTCGCCCTCGATTGCAATTGCAAGTCTCTCTCCTGACTGCAACTAGCCTTGTGTTTTTTTGTCGGAGAAGGGGAGGGGAGGGGGCAGTTGCATGTCCAATAATAGGCTTGTAACTGCAAGTGTCGTCCTTGACTACAATCGCATGCCCACACACACGACTGCAACTAATATTTTTGTTTTTGTAAGGTGGCGGCTGGAGAGGGTTGTGAGTTGCATGTTCGATACTAGACTTGCAACTGCAAGTGGCACCCTCGACCACCATAGGTGGTAAGGATTTTCCCCCCATGTGCAATCTAATACACGAGTGTCATGACAACAAACATACTATTTCTGGTCAAGTTCATAGACAAAGTAGTTTTTTATTTTTTTGATTTGAATCGCCCCATGACAATTTGTTCAGATTTTTGCTCGAGCATGTGTGTGTGTGTGTGTGTGTTCACATGCTATATTTGTTTTTTATCACAGGGATCACTCATGTAAAGCAACCTTTAAAGTTGTGTATTTCTGATGTAGTGCTCAGAACAGTCAGTTAAAATCCACACCACTCTCTCAGGAGTATATGAGGATCCTTGAGTTGTACTTAAACACATCAAATCATTACCTTAAGTTCATTTATATTTGATTTTTGTCGTCAGACTTTATGTGAAGTTTCCGAGATTTTGCTTTTTAGTTGCACATTCAAGTTGAAATGTTTTTATCAATTACCATGTAATCGAGCAATTTTTTGGCTGGTATATTTGAGCTTGTTCCAGGTTCAGTTTTTTTGCGATAAATGCCACAAACGGCGCCCCTGTTTCGGGAGTCAGATTTTTTGTAGGCTTGGCAATGCCCCACCTAAGATAATGGACAGAAAATCATTAGTAAAAAGCGATTACCAAAATCCTGGACTATCAGATTGCTCACCGTGTGTGTGTGTGTTGGCCTGGAGGTTCTACATAATAGAGATCACAACTAAGTAGTTGTTATATGTTTAGATTGTCTATTTTTGTTTAATTTTTTTAAATGTGCTTATGTTTGGTCTCAGAGATTGTCTTGTGTATACTTTTTGTTATTCAGATTTTTACGTGGCGGGGGTGATGATATGCGAATCACTAGTAGAAATTCTCTTCTAGCTAGTGGCATGATTTTAGTTTCTTCTATGTCATACTTTGTCATACCCTCCTTTTTAACTTGCTTTTAAACACTAATGTATCATATATATTTATGAATACAGAAGTGCACGGGCACTGACATGGATGACGAAGGAAGCAACAGTGAGAACGACAAAAATGCAGAAGGCAAAGAATTTGAAGATCCAGAGTTAGAAGAGAGAGGATATCATAGAAATTACCGACACAGAAGAGTCAGAGGATTGGCTTTGTGAAGAAGTTGCTGCACTAGTTTGTATATATATATATATATATATATATATATATTGTTTTTTCTGAGTTTTATTTAGTTTTTTTTGCAGTTGAGTTTTATTTAGTTGATACAGAAGTTAACTAGGTAACACAACAAATTTTTATTAACACAATTTTTGGTACCCTTGAAGATCCAAAGTCTCCATACTCTTTGCTGAAGTTTTTAAACTAGCTAATAGATGAATTTTGTTAACTCAGCTACTTAATACAGGGAAGTTCACCAACCGTGTTACCATGTCTATGTATTTTTTGTTGAAACTAGGAAGAGGGCATGTGCAAGTTGCTGGTAAACTTAGTACTGAAAAACATCCATAAGTTGCTCTGATCAACTCCAAGAACAATGTCCATCATGGTTCAAATGAGTAGAGGAGCAAATAGTTCTTTGTCTTTTTTTATTGGATGGGCCTGCTCGTTATGTTATCTTTGTTCAATAGCCTTTTTCAGATCTATGTAAAAAACAAACAAGCAAATTCATGGCCCAGCTCAATCACAACAAAGTAAGCAAGCCAGCCCAAAATAACAAATAAACAAACAGAAAAAGGAGATAAGCCCAGGGCTAAGCCAGATACAACCCAGCAGAAGGACAACTAGTAAACATGCCTAATCTACCTATGATGATGTCAGCCGACTGAGACTTCGCGAAGTCTCAGTCGACTAAGATCTAGACATAGCCTTTGTTGTATGTCTATGAACTTTTAAGAGTTTATATCTCTTTACTAGTAGCTATCTATAGATGATGTGGAATGGATAAAAAGGGCAATGTCTTGTAAATCGTTGTATGTGCTCTTGCAAACGTGCTGAAATTTGGGCTACCTGTCATGCAATAACCTGCAAACATTGCTTAACAGTTAGACAGAGTTAAACCTCCCAAACAGCGTTTTCTTTTTGGTGGGTGGGGATCACATCATGGATCTAAAACATTACATGGCTGAACTATTAGTGACCAGATACCAGAGCAGCTTGGTGCTCTGATGATGCTTAACCTCGACGAGGGCAAAAAGCAATCCAATCGGACCCTCCAAACCCAGCCTATATGTCCAAGGTGTCCGGCACCCCTGAAATCCAACCCATACCAAATCGACCTCTACCCTCGCCCCCGACCTGCCTTCTTCCTCTTTGTTCTATTTGCGGCGCACATGCAAACATTTCATTGTTTTTGGGCATATGCACGGATTGACATTTCAAAGGCCCTAGTGCAAACCAGGTATAATAGGCCGGAACGACCATAATAGAGTGAAAAGTACTTTCATGTGGGTATATAGTACATCTCATGAAAGTCACTCCAAAGATATATTCATCAAAAGTATAATTTCTATTAGCAAATAAGGTCCTAATATATTATGTGTGTGTGTGATTATAGGATACAAATGATGAATATATGATGTATGCACTACAATGTAAGACAATTATTAATGAGATATAATGTAATGTCATGCCGTGAGGTGGGCGGGGGGACCTATGCCCCCCCTCCTTGACATGCAGTCATTACTTACCTAGCCGTTCATGGTTGACGAAACCAAGTGTCAATCAACGTACCAGATACAGTGCAATGGTTAATGTATGACCGAACAATCTCTATCTTGATGTTACGGACACCGATGATGGAAAAAACATCGACCTCGTTGTTGTTGAGCGGGAGTCCATTGATGTACCAGGTGTTGAGGGGTGCCTGGTTCAACCAGAGCACATGTGGCTTGGGATTGTTGATGATGGTAATTGCAAGCACAACAAGGCACTACTGCAGGATGCTGCTAATGCGACACTACGATCAGAGACCCTTCGAGAAACTGTGTGCGACGCAATAATCGCAAATGGTGCTGTATGGAAACTGTCAAAAATGCATAAAATGTTTGCGATGACGTATGCATCAAACATGGTTCAGATTTTTGTTGTGTGTGCGATGCAGGGCATACGGTTCAGCTCAATTAACTGTTTGTGATGAGGAGGAACAAAATAAACGGGCAGCCAGATGAAGGTGTGTGCGATGTACAACATACGGTTCACTCGGATGAACTGTTTGTGATTAGGCAACACAAAAGAAATGGTCAGCATGATCAAATGTGTGTGCGATATACGGCATTTGGTTCAGTCGGATGAACTGTTTGTGTTGAGACATGAGAACAGAAACGGTTCAAATGAACAAGATGTGTGTGATACGAGGCAAACAGGTATGTAATCAGAAACGTGTGCGAAGACCGATAAGAACACATACGATTACTGCTAACAAGCCGTGTGTGTTGTGAGTAAACAATTGCTGGTATACAATTGTGAGTGATTGATGAACAAATCACCAACGGGTTCCATTGTTCTGTCTGTGTGCGATGTGATTTTCTTTGTTCGCTCGCCATCTACGCTCTGTCTACAGAGCATCAACATATATACTTAAAAAGACAACATTGCATAACCAAATTAAGCATACAATTACACAAGTGACTACACACATAACATTTGCACACACCAAAGTAAGAAATTACATGCATACTAAAGTAGGAGAAACGAGGATCTAATCATCTACTTATTGTTGCGACGACGCTTGCCATTGCTCTGCTTCTGGCTCGATCCCTGGCCGTTTTGGGGAAGGAGGCACTTCCTCATGTCAACGATCCTCCCGTACATGTCGTAGGTCGTGTACGCCTCATTGGCCGCGTACACGTCGTGAGCTTTGTCGAGTTTCTCCATCCAGGCCGAGTGCCAGGCACGCTTGTCCTTGTTGCACGAATCCTTCATGTCTCTGTAGTAGGGGTCGATGATGGCCTCGGTGAGGTGAACCAGTGAGTCCTTCTCATGCTCCTTGCTACCCCAGATCTTGTATTGGCCCTGGATTTTGACAAGATTCTGGCAGGCGATGCCCGAACTCTCGAGCGCCTTTACATCGTTGGTGATGTCCATCGTAGCGAACATGTAGTGGGGGCTGTTGACAAACCTGGCAAAACGCTCGCAAGGACTTGTGGCCAGGCAGTAGTGGTAGACGAGGACGTGGTGGCGCACGCACATCTGGGCGACGGCGTCCTTGGGACGAGACCCGGCACGAGCGCGGGTGTACTCGAGGTCGAACCCGACCACCTTGTACTTCTCCTCATCAAGCAACAACTCCATGATGTGGATGGAGTGCTCCACCCAGACTGAATCATTGGTGTACACCACCGAGAGGTCCATGAACCTTCTCTGGGTGTCCACCACGGCACGCATGGTGAACTGCTGCTCGTCGTCGGCAGCCGCTCGGAACGCCATTGGAGCCGCGCAGGATACCCTCTAAGGATTTCTCGTGGTGGGTGTGCTTCTTGCAATGGTGGGGTGGGATCAAAAGGTTGAAGAGACACACAGGTATGTTAAATGGCCGCTGTAATAAATGGGGGCCGACCGGCCTGTAATCATCACGTCTTGTCACGACCTTCATAGTGGAGGATTCCATAATCCAGTGCACGCTTGACAACACCATACCCCAGGCGTGGGCTCGAAGAGGCGCCAAACGTATCATCGGTGAGCATGTTCCCGCGCTACCACGCTGTTTACCGCGCAAGCTTCCCGCCTGGTTAGTTTGGCCATGCGTCGGCTAGAAGAGGGACAAATCATGGGTGTTTATTGACAAAAAACTTTGTAAAAACGAAGTGTGTGGAATGAGTTCGGTCATAAGTTCACCCTTGGGTGATGCGGTCAAAGTTACACAGAAGGGTGATGATGGACACTCGAGTGCGATAATTAATTCTGCGCTCTACAGTGCACACGGTGGAAGAAACCAACTGTGTGCAATAATGTTGAAGATCGCAGTCGAGTTAGCTATACAGATCGTGTGCTGTGAGATCGACAAGGTAAACTGATTCGAGAATGGTTAATAAAATCTAAGACCATTGCATATTAAGGTCAAAATAGTGCTAGCAATATACGAGTCTCATATGATGCCATTTCAACGATTGTACCACAAAAGCTCGAAATGTTACAAGGTTCAAATTCCAGAGTTATATGGCTCAAATTCGAAGATTATAAGGTTCAAACTGATATTAGAAATGAAATTCAGCTCATCAGCTGCAAACACTCACGCTGATCCGCTGAACATGGATATCAGAGAGGTTAAAACTAATATCACCGCTTCTAAGTCTGGTTTTGAAACCTCACAATTTCTGCAAAGGGGCCAGCCACTGAGAAGTCATGTATGGGCTTGACACAATGACTTTCGATTACTCTGTCATATGAAGTTCCAAAATGAAATTCAGCATTTTTGGAGCCTACTCCATTCTGCCGCAGGCGCCGACACTGATCAACAAACCATTCATTTTTGCAAAATAAATGTAGGACAAACCTCATTTCCTTCAACACCCTTGCTCTGAGAACAAACAACCTGGCGAATATAATCTCCGGTAAGGTCCCTCGGTAGTTCTTAAAAGTAATTTCTGAGAGATGCAGATCTAGGCATTCGACGTGATTGTTATATTGTATCACATTATCCACCACTAGGCCTAATCTTATCTGCAAAAGAAGAGAACGTGTTAGTGCCTACATGCAGTTTTGAACATTACGAGAGGCCTATTTGGTTTGCAGGATTTGTAAAATGCACTAACATGCCATCTTTGATCTGACATGATTAACATGGGCATTTGATTACATTCTAGAAAAATGTAGCCTTCTTCACAAGAGGTTGGAGTGGATGAAAAGTTCCATAAGAAAACTAGTACAAATGAATCCAAAGGAGAAATGCTTATTGATTGTAACCATATGGATCAAGCAACCAATATGGGGGGGGGCATGTATGTACTGAAATCCTCCAAAAGAACCTTTAAAATCGCAGTACATTGTCATTGTAAACTTGGAAAAAGGTGTCACGAATTGAACTCCCTTATGGTTAACATTTAATAGGAAAGGAACATCACCTCGACATATAGCTTCTCCAGGCACGGAAAGCATCTCAGGAAACTGACAACTTGCTCCAGGTCGGGCCCGATAGATTCTAGTGCCAAGACCTTCACTATCTTGTGATTTGAGGTCAAGCTTGTCGGAATCATTTTTTGAATGACAGACAAACAAACATCTTCAAAATTAGAAATAATGTTAATTTGTAGAAGCAGAGTCAGAAGGCGGCCGTTGTACCTGAACGGGTGTGGATCCAATAACAAGTTCGGAGTATTTGTCAGACGAGTAGCCCACCATTGTCAATTTCGGCGCAGAAATGACATTGATTCTTGTTGGACCTTCTTGATCAACTACAAGTAATCTCTCAAGTGCAGGTGTGTCCTGGATGACCATACCGTGGTCCACCTTTTGTGATGTCTTCCTGCCGCACCAGCAACACACTAAATAGTCCGGAGAGTCATGGAGGTGATGTGGAAGGTACTCAACCCATTGATCGCCTGAAGACGAAGGTACTCGAGTGCATTACAACCACGGAGCAGGAGCTCCATGTCACACTTTGAGACGCAGACGGCGACGAGCTCGAGGTGCTTCAGTCGTGGTAGAATAAGAGCGGGCGCGCCATTAAGGGGCGGGAAATGGCAGTTCCTGAACTTGGCGACGAAGCGTGGGTGCGAGGCGGAGTGCGGACGTTGGTAGCAACCGCATATGCCCATCATCAAAAGTGAGCTCCTTGAGCTGATCTAGGGAGGGGGGTCCGAACCAGTCGTCAAGCTTGGCTCGGTCCTTGCCGTTGGAATGGAACTTTCCCATTCTAAGGCCTTTGGTTGGGACAAGGTGACTGCCGAGGATCTTGGAGAACACATCCAAACTTTTGCGATAGCCATGGCAGAGCTCGTGGGTGTCGATGAGGTCAAGAGGGTTGGAGTTTCATAAGGGGCTCCACCGCCAGGAAAGGAGGGTTGTCCGCGCCCCATATTTGATTGGGAGGAGGGAGATGATGAATCTCAACATATCATTGGGGAGGCTGTTGATTAAGTCTAGGCCTGCTGGAGTCGCTTGCGGTTCTAGCTCGCCCCGCCTCCGCTTGTTGGCAGCCCCATTCTCCACCTCTGGAGTCTCCTTGTCAGCGGCGCTTTCTGATAGAAATGGGAGTAGAGGGAATATTTAGTTAACAGGGCAATAGAAAAGTGTAATTGTAACTAGAAGTTATTAGGTAGGAATATAGTAAGATAAGGAAATAACAATTGGTTGCTTAAATACTACACAATTCATTTGACATTGCTGGTTAAGTCAACATATGCAGATAGTTGAAAAGAAAACTTAATTCGAACAAAGTCTGGACGGATGATTTTGTCGGGGAAGTTAGCATATATCTCATGACCAGGCCCTTTTATGTGTAGTGCAATTTTAGTGCCAGCTTTCAGTACATAAAACTTTGCAATTTCATTCCAAAAGCCAGTGCCAAAATAGGAGTCACCATGTTCATCAAGTCTTACAGTAGCAACGATTGTAAATCCATAGTTTGTGTGCAGTATGCCATTCGTGGAGCCTTGATGTATGTAAAGGGAAACATTGTGCACTACATAATCTGTTGCATAGCGAGGGATGTCCTGCAGAAAATGGTAGGATTGTTAAAGAAAATATGGTAACATGCAAATATGGGCCCACATTGAAAGAATTGTACATCAGTTGAAATCGAAGGACAAAAGTCTATAATTAAACAGATAGGGTAAACATGATGTCATGGAAATAACAGAGTAATAAAAAAAATACATCATTAATTTTCCTAATATAGAAAGAAGAGGGGAAAATTCCCCTTTGACCTATATGGTGCATGTGGCACCTTTTATCCAAATGTAGCAATATTTAGAATATATTCAGGAAAGTAGGCCATGCCAACCGATTTAGGGTGAGATTGAACATACTGCGCGCGTGCTCAAGTTATCTGGTACGATGAGATGGAATCTCTAGCGGCGGTCGCCAAGTCCTGAAGTGTCGGCACACTGTACATTCTATGAATGAAAGAAAACCCTCAAATCAGCTCGAATAAAAATGAATTGATGGCAATTTCCGCCGGGTGATTAAAGGAGGAAGATGAACTGGGATAAGGGATGAGATAATATCTCGTTAAATTAGTTACCTTGTCGTCCATGAGAAAGAACCCTCAGTACGGCAGATTCCCCAACTGAGCGGAGTTGGGTCGACCGCGAGCAGCGTCGAGAAAGTCGATGGTGATAGGCGGCGGCAAGCGGAAGTGGCGAAATGCGGTGGGTTTTGCCGGCAGCCTGGCGGCGGCGGCAGGCGTCGAGCTAAGTGTTTACCGTCGCGATAGGCGGTGCCATGGCATAGACGCGGAGGAGCTTGTGCAGGTGTGAATGGGGCGTATCGGAGGGGCCGAGGGGGTGGCGGGCGGGGTGAGGGTTTTTGTGACGTTGGGATGGTGAGGGTTTTCTTTTTTTCTTTTTTGAATTGGGTGGTGAGGGTTTTCTGTCCCACAAAGAATTTTGGGGGCGGCGGTTTGCTAGAGCGAACCGTGTGTTATTGAAGTAGCAGGCAAAATGATAGTCATTGCACACGGTTCCAATTTTGGGAACCGTGTGTGATTGACGTACTGCCTTCGTCCTGGTTTATTGGTCCCCCATTGTAACTTTTATCGAAATTTGGTGAAATATTTAACATACTCAGACATAGATAAGAAGCGTACACGTACATAAGCATAATTCAACCATAAGTACATAGTTCAACCGTCATCAAGCATACTCAAGAGTACATAGTTCGATCCATCCCACATCTCATCTCACATGTGGCCAGCATGATCCGAAGCTTCTCCAGGTACTCGGCGTACACGCCGTGCGTGTTGGAGAACGTAGTAATTTAAAAAAATTCCTGCACACATGCAAGATCATGGTGATGCATAGCAACAAGAGGGGAGAGTGTAATCTACGTACCCTTGTAGACCATAAGCGGAAGCGTTTATCAACGCGGTTGATGTAGTCGTACACCTTCATGATCCATCCCGATCAAGTACAGAACGTACGACACCTCCACGTTCAGCACACGTTCAGCTCGATGGCGTCCTTGCCTTCTTAATCCAGCAAGAGGGGCAAAGTAGTAGATGAGTTCTGGCAGCACGACGGCGTGGTGACGGTGTTGGTGAAGAACAATCTCCGTAGGGCTTCGCCTAAGCACTACGAAAACTATGATGGAGGATAAACTAGAGGGGACGGGGTTGCCGACACACGGCTTGGTGTTTCTTGATGTGTATTTGGTGCTAGCCCTGCCCCTCTATTTATATGTTGAGCCCTGGGGTCGAAACTTGGAGCAAAAGCCTCCTCAAAGTCGGTTTTGCCTCAAATGCAAGAGTCCCACTCGGACTCCAGGACCAAATGCCACAATCCTTGGCGTCTGGCCCAGACGCCATGGGCCTCGGTGTCTGGCCCAGGGCCAGACGCCAGGGTCTACGGCGTTTGGCCCCTGGCCTCCGCAAAACTCCTTTTGCACCGACTTATAGCCCCGTGGGCCTAACCCCTTGTCCTAACCATATCATCCAATATATGAATCTTTACCTCCGGACCATTCCGGAGCTCCTCGTCATGTCCGCGATCTCATCCGGGACTCATATAATACTATATCGTCAACGAACGTTTAAGCGTGTGGACCCTACGGGTTCGAGAACTATGTAGACATGACTGAGACACCTCTCTGGTCAATAACCAATAGCGGAACCTAGATGCCCATATTGGCTCCTACATATTCTACGAAGGTCTTTATCGGTCGAACCGCACAACAACATATGTTGTTCCCTTTGTCATCTGTATGTTACTTGCCTGAGGTTCGATCGTCGGTATCTCAATACCTAGTTCAATCTCGTTACCGGCAAGTCTCTTTACTCGTTCTGTAATACATCATCCTGCAACTAACTCATTAGTTACAATGCTTGCAAGGCTTATAGTGATGTGTATTACCGAGTGGGCCCAGAGATACCTCTCCGACAATCGGAGTGACAAATCCTAATCTCGAAATACGCCAACTCAACAAGTACCTTCGAAGACACCTGTAGAGCACCTTTATAATCACCCAGTTATGTTGTGATGTTTGGTAGCACACAAAGTGTTCCTCCGGTAAACGGGAGTTGCATAATCTCATAGTCATAGGAACATGTATAAGTCATGAAGAAAGCAATAGCAACATACTAAACGATCAAGTGCTAAGCTAACGGAATGGGTCGAGTCAATCACATCATTCTCCTAATGATGTGATCCCGTTAATCAAATGACAACTCATGTCCATGGCTAGGAAACTAAACCATCTTCGATTAACGAGTTAGTCAAGTAGAGGCATACTAGTGACACCATGTCTGTCTATGTATTCACACATGTATTATGTTTCCGGTTAATACAATTCTAGCATGAATAAGAAACATTTATCATGATATGAGGAAATAAATAATAACTTTATTATTGCCTCTAGGGCATATTTCCTTCAGTCTCCCACTTGCACTAGAGTCAATAATCTAGTTCACATCGCCATGTGATTTAAGACCAATAGTTCACATCATCATGTGACCAATACCCAAAGGGTTTACTAGAGTCAATAATCTAGTTCACATCGCTATGTGATTAACACCCATAGAGTACTAAGGTGTGATCATGTTTTGCTTGTGAGAGAAGTTTAGTCAATGGGTCTGCCACATTCAGATCCATATGTATTTTGCAAATTTCTATGTCAACAATACTCTGCACGGAGCTACTCTAGATAATTGCTCCCACTTTCAATATGTATCCAGATTGAGACTTAGAATCATCTGGATCAGTGTCAAAACTTGCATTGACATAACCCTTTACGACGAACCTTTTGTCACCTCCATAATCAAGAAACATATCCTTATTCCACTAAGGATAATTTTGACCGTTGTCAGTGATCTACTCCTAGATCACTATTGTACTCCCTTGCTAAACTCAGTGTAGGGTATGCAATAGATCTGGTACACAGCATGGCATACTTTATAGAACCTATGGCTGAGGCATAGGGAATGACTTTCATTCTCTTTCTATCTTCTGCCGTGGTCGAGCGTTGAGTCTTACTCAATTTCACACCTTGTAACACAGGCAAGAACTGTTTCTTTGACTGTTCCATTTTGAACTACATCGAAATCCTGTCAAGGTATGTACTCATTGAAAAAACTTATCAAGCGTCTTGATCTATCTCTATAGATCTTGATGCTCAATATGTAAGCAGCTTCACCGAGGTCTTTCTTTGAAAAACTCCTTTCAAATACTCCTTTATGCTTTCTAGAAAATTCTACATTACTTCCGATCAACAATATGTCATTCACATATACTTATCAGAAAGGCTGTAGTGCTCCCACTCACTTTTGTAAATACATGCTTCACCGCAAGTCTGTATAAAACTATATGCTTTGATCAACTCATCAAAGCGTATATTCCAACTCCGAGAAGCTTGCACCAGTCCATAGATGGATCGCTGGAGCTTGCACATTTTGTTAGCACCTTTAGGATCGACAAAACCTTCTGGTTGCATCATACACAACTCTTCTTTTAGGAAATCCATTAAGGAATGCATGTTTTACATCCATTTGCCAAATTTCATAAAATGCGGCAATTGCTAACATGATTTAGATAGACTTTTAAGCATTGATACAAGTGAGAAAATCTCATTGTATTCAACATCTTGAACTTGTCAAAAACATTTTTTGCGACAATTCGAGCTTTTTAGATAGTAACACTACTATCAGCGTCAGTCTTCCTCTTGAAGATCCATTTATTCTCAATGGCTTGCCGATCATCGGGAAATTCCACCAAAGTCCGTACTTTGTTTTCATACATGGATCCTATCTCAGATTTCATGGCCTCAAGCCATTTTGTGGAATCTGGGCTCATCATTGCTTCCTCATAGTTCGCAGGTTCGTCATGGTCTAGTGACATGACTTCCAGAACAGGATTACCGTACCACTCTGGTGCGGATCTTACTCTAGTTTACCTATGAGGTTCGATAGTAACTTGATCTGAAGTTACATGATCATCATCATTAGCTTCGTCACTAATTGGTGTATGAGTCACAGGAACAGATTTCTGTGATGAACTACTTTCCAATAAGGGAGCAGGTACAGTTACCTCATCAAGTTCTACTTTCCTCCCACTCACTTCTTTCGAGAGAAACTCCTTCTCTAGAAAGGATCAATTCTCAGCAACGAATATCTTGCCTTCGGATCTGTGATAGAAGGTGTACCCAACAGTTTCTTTTGGGTATCCTATGAAGATTTACTTCTCCGATTTGGGTTCGAGCTTATCATGTTGAAACTTTTTCACATAAGCATCGCAGTCCCAAACTTTAAGAAACGACAGCTTAGGTTTCTCGCCAAACTGCAGTTCATACGGTGTCATCTCCAAGGATTTAAATGGTGCCCTATTTAACGTAAACGTAGCTGTCTGTAATGCATAACCCCAAAATGATAGTGGTAGATCGGTAAGAGACATCATAGATCGCACCATACCTAATAAAGTACGGTTACGACGTTCGGACACACCATTACACTGTGGTGTTCCAGGTGGCGTGTGTAGTGAAACTATTTCACATTGTTTTAACTGAAGGCCAAACTCGTTAGCTCAAATATTTTACTTCTACGATCATATCATAGAAACTTTTATTTTCTTGTTACGATGATTCTCCACTTCACTCTGAAATTCTTTGAACTTTTCAAATGTTTCAGACTTGTGTTTCATCAAGTAGATATACCCATATCTGCTCAAATCATCTGTGAAGGTCAGAAAATAACGATACTCTCCGCGAGCCTCAACACTCATCGGACCGCATACATCAGTATGTATTATTTCCAATAAGTCAGTTGCTCGCTCCATTGTTCTGGAGAATGGAGTATTAGTCATCTTGCCCATGAGGCATGGTTCACAATCATCAAGTGATTCATAATCACGTGATTCCAAAAGCCCATCAGCATGGAGTTTCTTCATGCGTTTTACACCAATATGACCTAAACGGCAATGCCACAAATAAGTTGCACTATCATTATTAACTTTGCATCTTTTGGCTTCAATATTATGAATATGTGTATCACTACGATCGAGATTCAGTAAACCATTCACCTTGGCTGTATGACCATTGAAGATTTTATTCATGTAAATAGAACAACAATTATTCTATGACTTTAAATGAATAACCGTATTGCAATAAACATGATCAAATCATATTCATGCTCAACGCAAACACCAAATGACATTTATTTAGGTTCAACACTAATCCCGAAAGTATAGGGAGTGTGCGATGATGATCATATCAATCTTGGAACTACTTCCAACACACATCGTCACTTCACCCTTAACTAGTTTCTGTTTATTTTGCAACTCCCGTTTCGAGTTACTACTTTTAGCAATTGAACCAGTATCAAATACCGAGGGGTTGCTATAAACACTAGTAAAGTACACATCAATAACATGTATATCAAATATACCTATGTTCACTTTGCCTTCCTTCTTATCCGCCAATTACTTGGGGTAGTTCCTCTTCCAGTGACCAGTCCCTTTGCAGTAGAAGCACTTAGTCTCAGGCTTAGGTCCAGACTTGGGCTTCTTCACTCGAGCAGCAACTTGCTTGTCGTTCTTATTGAAGTTCCCATTCTTCCTTTTGCCCCTTTTCTTGAAACTAGTGGTCTTGTCAACCATCAACACTTGATGCTCTTTCTTGATTTCTACCTTCGTCGATTTCAGCATCGCGAAGAGCTCGGGAATTATTTTCGTCATCCCTTGCATATCATAGTTCATCACGAACTTCTAGTAACTTGGTGATAGTGACTAGAGAACTCTGTCAATCACTATCTTATCTGTAAGATTAACTCCCACTTGATTCAAGTGATTGTAGTAATCAGACATTCTGAGCACATGCTCACTAGCTGAGCTATTCTCCTCCATCTTGTAGGCAAAGTACTTGTCAAAGGTCTCATAACTTTCGACATGGGCATGATTCTGAAATACCAATTTCAACTCTTGGAACATCTTATATGCTCCATGGCGTTCAAAACATCTTTGAAGCCCCAACTCTTAGCCGTAAAGCATGGTGCACTAAACTATCAAGTAGTCATCATACCGAGCTTTGCCAAACGTTCATAACGTATGCATATGCTCCTGCAATAGGTCCGTCAGCTAGCGGTGCATCAAGGACATAATTCTTCCATGCAGCAATGAGGATAATCCTCAGATCACGGACCAAGTCCGCATCATTGCTACTAACATCTTTCAACATAGTTTTTCTCTAGGAACATTTCAAAATAAACGGGGAGCAACATCGCGGGCTATTGATCTACAACATAGATATGCTAATACTACCAGGACTAAGTTCATGATAAATTAAAGTTCAATTAATCATATTACTTAAGAACTCCCACTCAAATAGACATCCCTCTAGTCATCTAAATGATCACGTGATCCAAATCAACTAAACCATGTCCGATCATCACGTGAGATGGAGTAGTTTTCAATGGTCAACATCACTATGTTGATCATATCTACTATATGATTCACGCTTGACCTTTCGGTCTCCAGTGTTCCGAGGCCGTATCTGCATATGCTAGGCTCGTCAAGTTTAACCTGAATATTCCACGTGTGCAAAACTGTCTTGCACCCGTTGTATTTGAACGTAGAGCTTATCACACCCGATCATCACGTGGTGTCTCAGCACGATGAACTTTCGCAACGGTGCATACTCAGGGAGAAAACTTATACCTTGAAATTTAGTGAGAGACCATCTTATAATGCTACCGTCGTTCTAAGCAAAATAAGATGCATAAAAGATAAACATCACATGCAATCAATATAAGTGATATGATATGGCCATCATCATCTTGTGATTGTGATTTCCATCTCCGAAGCACCGTCATGATCATCATCGTCACCGGCGTGACACCTTGTTCTCCATCATAGCATCTTTGTTGTCTCGCCAACTATTTCTTCTACGACTATCGCTACCGCTTAGTATTAAAGTAAAGCAATTACAGGTCGATTGCATTGCATACAATAAAGCGACAACCATATGGCTCCTGCCAGTTGCCGATAACTCGGTTACAAAACATGATCATCTCATACAATAAAATATAGCATCATGTCTTTGACCATATCACATCACAACATGCCCTGCAAAAACAAGTTAGACGTCCTCTACTTAGTTGTTGCAAGTTTTACGTGGCTGCTACGGGCTGAGCAAGAACCGTTCTTACCTACACATCAAAACCACAACGATAGTTTGTCAAGTTAGTGTTGTTTTAACCTTCTCAAGGACCGGGTGTAGCCACAGTCGGTTCAACTAAAGTTGGAGAAACTGACACCTGCCAGCCACCTATGTGCAAAGCACGTCGGTAGAACCAGTCTCGCATAAGCATACGCGTAATGTCGGTCCAGGCCGCTTCATCCAACAATACCGTCGAACCAAAGTATGACATGCTGGTAAGCAGTATGACTTGTATCGCCCACAACTCACTTGTGTTCTACTCGTGCATATAACATCTACGCATAAACCTGGCTCAGATGCCACTGTTGGGGAATGTAGTAATTTCAAAAATTTCCTACGCACACGCAAGATCATGGTGATGCATAGCAACGAGAGGGGAGAGTGTAATCTACGTACCCTCGTAGACCATAAGCGGAAGCATTTATCAACGCGGTTGATGTAGTCGTACACGTTCACGATCCGTCCCAATCAAGTACCGAGCATACGGCACCTCCGCGTTCAGCACACGTTCAACTCGATGACATCCTCGCCTTCTTGATCCAGCAAGAGGGGCGAAGTAGTAGATGAGTTCCGACAGCACGACGGCGTGGTGACCGTGTTGGTGAAGAACAATCTACGCAGGGCTTTGCCAAAACACTACAAAAACTATGACGAAGGATAAACTAGAGGGGACGGGGTTTCCGGCACACGGCTTGGTGTTTCTTGATGTGTCTTTGGTGCTAGCCCTGCCCCTCTATTTATATGTTGAGCCCTGGGGTCGAAACTTGGAGCAAAAGCCTCCTCAAAGTCGGTTTTGCCCGAAAGGCAAGAGTCCCACTCGGACTCCAGGACCAAACACCACAATCCTTGGCATCTGGCCCAGGCGCCAGGGTCTCCGCTGTTTGGCCCCTTGGCCTCCGCAAAAGTCCTTTTGCACCGACTTATAGCCCCGTGGGCCTGACCCCTTGGCCTAACCATATCATCCAATATATAAATCTTTACCTCCGGACCATTTCAGAGATCCTCGTCATGTCCTTGATCTCATCCGGGACTCCAAACAACATTCGATCATCAACATACATAACTCATATAATACTATATCGTCAACAAACGTTTAAGTGTGCGGACCCTACAGGTTCGAGAACTATGTAGACATGACCGAGACACCTCTCTGGTCAATAACCAATACCGGAACCTGGATGCCTATATTGGCTCCTACATATTCTACGAAGATCTTTATCGGTCGAAACGCGTAACAACATATGTTGTTCCCTTTGTCATCGGTATGTTACTTGCCCGAGGTTCGATCATCAGTATCTCAATACCTAGTTCAATCTCGTTACCGACAAGTCTCTTTACTCGTTCCGTAATACATCATCCTGCAACTAACTCATTAGTTACAATGCTTGCAAGGCTTATAGTGATGTGTATTACCGAGTGGGTCCAGAGATACCTCTCCGACAATCGGAGTGACAAATCCTAATCTCGAAATACGCCAACTCAACAAGTACCTTCGAAGACACCTGTAGAGCACCTTTATAATCACCCAGTTACATTGTGACGTTTGGTAGCACACAAAGTGTTCTCCGATAAACGGAAGTTGCATAATCTCATAGTCATAGGAACATGTATAACTCATGAAGAAAGCAATAGCAACATACTAAACGATCAAGTGCTAAGCTAATGGAATGGGTCAAATCAATCACATCATTCTCCTAATGATGTGATCCTGTTAATCAAATGACAACTCATGTCCATGGCTAGGAAACTCAACCATCTTCGATTAACGAGCTAGTCAAGTAGAGGCATACTAGTGACACTATAATTGTCTATGTATTCACACATGTATTATGTTTCCGGTTAATACAATTCTAGCATGAATAATAAACATTTATCATGATATGAGGAAATAAATAATAACTTTATTATTGCCTCTAGGGCATATTTCCTTCAGTGCGCCACCCTGTGAGAATACTTCTGCTTGAAGGAGCCAACGACCCGTCCACTTGCATGCGCCAGAACACTTAGATACGCGTCATGAATCTTGTGGTTGAAAAATGGGCATCCATAGCCGTCGCTCCAGGTCCTAATACGCCTGTTATGCATTCCCGCATAAAGCTCCCTCAGGATTCGCCTCTTGTACCTCCTCTGGGCATCTTCATCCTCGCTGTCCACATCGTCAGACAACACCTATACATATAGTAAAACAAATTTGGCATCAAATCACTGAGTACATTCTGTGAAGTACAATTAGGAATTTATGGCTATTTATTTATACATATTCAGAGATTATGGTTCCTTTTTTAAGCACAATCGTCTATATACAGACCAATCTTGAAGAAAATAATGGCACAAACATATGTAGGTCATTCAAAATCAATTTCAAGTCCTGGCTAGGAATTATTAGCACGAACACTAACCTTAGTCGGATTACTAGCAGAAATCATTTGCACAGATGAAACAACTAATCACTTATCACCTGTACCATTCAAACAATCAATACACTACACGGATCTAACGAAACTTACTCAGATTTCATGGATTGGGAGAACATAACCATATGATTTATATTTGACACATAAATGGGTATAGATGACTAAATAGCTGTCCGTCATCGTCGGAGTCGTCACCGAAGTGGTCGTCGGAGTCGCTGCCAGAGTGGTCGTTGGAGTCGGTGTGGAACTCCGCCTCCGGCTGTGGAAGCTCGACGCCGTCGATGATGTCAGGGTGCAGTGATAACTCGCCGGTGGTGACGCCAACCTCTGCCTCCATCTCCATGCCGTGCTCCGGTGCTTTAGCAGCCCCGACGTCGCCACTCCCTCCGATGGGGCGCTTGGGCGGCATCCTCATACACTGACGACTTTGAGGACTGAGAGCGGTGTCGAGGATGCAAGCGGAGTGAGAGGATTGTGTGTGCATAGCGAGGATGGGGGGTGCGGCCGCTCGGGCGCACCATTAATGTGGAGTAGTGGGAGTTGTGGGAGAGAGGCGGGCGGCGGTCAAAGTGATGGCTCGCCTCCCGGTGAGTCTATGCACTGGACTGCTGGTATGCCTACCAAAGTCACACAGCTACTCGCACGCCTCCCGATGACACTGCGCAATGAGCACACCTCCGTCAATTCACACACCTACACGCACGCCTCCCCGTCTGCCTGCGCGGCGGACTGCTCGCATATGTCTCGTCAACTCACGCTTGCTCGCATGCCACACAGGTCGCGCGGCGGTACGTATATTGTTTTCTATTTGGATGATTATTGCTGCCGCTTTATTGCTTAACCGAAGCATGGCACGTATCCATTGTTGGTCTAACGCTCACGGTTCGAATATATAATCCATTTGGGATATTGGTTCCCAATTATTAATAATCTCTCGTCTGTAATTAGATAAAGATTACATCAAAACTGGTTTCAAATTTGACAAAAAGGTACAATGCCACTTTCTATTGGTGTTCATATGACAACACGATAAGTCTCATGAACTTCAAATAAGTTTTGGATGTACTAGAATTTAAAAATCAAGATTCTCAATGTTTGAAATTTGTTGCGCGGGGAGTAATCATGCACCCAGTGAGACACATGTGTTTTTGCAATCTATTTAGGTGCACTGTCACGTGTGCATGTAGCTCAAATTTGATTTTTTGCACATTATACCCATAGAAAATCAATCAATCAATGTACTAAAACGTCTTAGTGATCTATGTGATTTTTTTGAAATTAAAACGTCCCTCCTTTGGTAGCATGTATGTTCACCGCGGGATAATTAATTTAACATGCATTGTAGTTGTGGTGGATTCGCGGTGTGTGTGTGGGTGTGTGCATTTGGGGGTGGCGGGTGGCTCACAGTACACTACGAGTTGTGAGCCACCGTGTGGGTTGGCTGTTTTGTTAGGCAGGCTGGTGCCACATCAGAGTCATGAAATCGTTATTTAAAACATTACACAACCCTTTCATACATAAATGTTTTGGCCACATGCAGTCGATGGTTGTCCTACACGACACTCGATACTCACGTGTGACGCTTTCTGTGGGCCCATGAGGTCATCGTCCATCACTTTGACGAACAGTCGGCAGTGAGGTTAATTTGACCAGCAAGGTAGAATCATTTTTGTTTGTGTTATGGTGGTATATAGTACGCGTCAAAGAGGTGGGAGGGGACTAGCATATATACTATACGTATGTCTCCGTGAACAAGTACACCTCACTCAGTGTCGGGACTTTTTGGTTACCGAGGCACGTGCCACATCAAAATTGTGAAACTGGTTATTCAAACATCACACAACACCTTTTTGGGCCACATGCATATATATCCTAGCTAGGACACTCACTTGTGACGCTTCCATCTGTGGGCCCACGAGGCCATTATCGATGCATGCATGCATGCATGCATGCATCACTTTGACTTACATCGGTAGAGGTTAATTAATTTCACCATCGATGAGGATTCTTTTGGGTTGTGCATATATTATGGCAGGAGCATATAGTATGCAGTGAAGAGGGGGAAGGGGACCATCATATGTAGTCCGCTTGATATGAACCTCGCTCTGTGTGGGTGCATGGTTTACGGTTTTTGGGGCATGTGGCACATGAAAGTTGTGCATTTTGGGCATTCAACATATATATTTTTGGCCCACATGCAAAGCGGTGGTGGTTGTCCTCTCGCACCCACTTAAGCGGTTATCAGTGATATCGATGCTTTCCATCTGTGGGCCCGCTTGGTCCATCACTTCTTTTTGCCTGACAACAAGAGAGGTTAATTTGACTTAGGAGGGGATTATTATTTTTGCTCTAGAATAACATGCATGATACACTTTGAGCACACACACATGCATGTGTACGCATGAATCCCTCCCATTGAGTCGAAGTGGCTAGTACAACGACACCATCATGAACCGATCTCGCTCTGTGTGGGGAGCTAGTGTACGATTTTTGACACACGTGCCAGATCAATGTTGTGTATTCAAACATGCATGCACACATCACCTCCATACATATGCATGTAGTGGTTGCCTTCGAACAATACACTCCCTCGCGTGGTTATTGGCGACAAGCCTATATATTCGTGGGCCCGCGTGGACATCCATGATCACCTTGACCAACAACAAGATAGGTTACCACGGCGGATTCTTCATTTGGTTCGTGTTATTGTAGTATAGGTCAAGTTGAGATTCAGACCTAATTAAGTTTTAGCGCATATACTATGCACGCACGCATGCATATATGAATCCCCGTCGTTGGCTTGAAGTGTGGTGTAACATACATGTGCATCGTCAACCTAACCCTCATTCAGTGTGGGGATTTCTAGTTTGAAATCACGGTGCCACATCAAAGTTGTTCATTGTTACTCAAAAACACACCTCTCCATACATATGTTTGGGCCACACGCATGCAGTGGTTGTCTTCGGGGACTAGCTACTTGCGTGATTATTGGCGAGCTAGACCATCTCCGGGGTTGTATGGACGGCCATCATTTTGACCAAGAACAAGAGAGAGGTTGTACAACCAAGGTGGATTATTCTTGGTCCGTTTTACGATCCATCTTGGTGAGATATATGCCTCTCTGGCCCGCCGACTGAAAGTGTGTGGGTGTGGGGGGGGTGCTACATCGCACTTTGCTAGGTGAACCTCGGTTGGGGGGGCATGCATTCATAGCTTAATTAGGATTCCTTCGTGGAGACACGAGGCGTGGGGGCTGCTAGCTACTTTGCACTTTGCTAGGTGAACCTCAATTGGGGGGGGGGCATGCTCATAGCTTAGGATTCCCTTCGTGCCGACACGAGGGGGCTGCTAGCTACTTCGCACTTTGATAGGTGAACCTCGGTGGGGGGCATTTGCATTCATAGCTTAGGATTCCCTTCGTGCCGACACGAGGGAGGGATGGCTGCTAGCTACTTCACACTTTGCTAGGGTGAACCTCGGTTGGGGGGCATGCATTCATAGCTTAGGATTCCCTTTGTGTCGACACGAGGGAGGGGGTCTGCTAGCTACTTCACACTTTGCTAGGTGAACCTCGGTTGGGGGGGGGGCATGTGCATTATAGCATAGGATTCCCTTCGTGCCGACACGAGGGAGGGGTGGCTGCTAGCTACTTCGCACTTTGCTAGGGTGAACCTCGGTTGGGGGGAGGGAATGCATTCATAGATTAGCTAGGATTCCCTTCGTGCCGACACGAGGGAGGGGGGCTGCTAGCTACTTCGCACTTTGCTAGGTGAACAACGGTTGGTGGGGGCATGCATTCATAGCTTAGGAATCCCTTCGATGTCGGCCGAGGGAGGGGGGCTGCTAGCTCTACTTCACACTTTGGTAGGTGAACCTCGGTTGGGGGCATGCATTCATAGCTTAGGATTCCCTTCATGCCGACCACGAGGAGGGGCTGCTAGCTACTTCGCACTTTGCTACGGTAAACCTCGGTTGGGGGGCATGCATTCATATATAGCTTAGGATTCCCTTCATGCCGACACGAGGGAGGGGGGCTACTAGCTACTTCGCACTTTTCTAGGTGAACCTCAGTTGAGGGGGAGGGGCATGCATTCATAGCTTAGGATTCCCTTCGTGCTGACACGAGGGGGGGTGGGGGTAAGCAATACCATGCGCTTTGCGAGAGAGGTGCCACATCGAAGTTGCATTAGGTATTTGAAAATCAAACCACCTTTTTGATACATAAATTTGGTCCACATGCAAGTGTGTTCGTGTTCTGACCCTCTCCCGCGTCATTTTTTGCCAAATTTATGAACATTAGACAAGTCGGATGACGCAACAGGCACGGTTCACTCAAACTAATCGTGTGCCACGCCGGTGCACCTGTACGTCACGCACACATCCACACAGAACATTGGGCTCCACGAGGCTCCCCCTCTCAAAAATATATGCCCGCTTCGAGGGTTTTTCCGTTTCATAACACATGGTTGTTATCTCCGGACCGTGTGCGATGTTTCTTGTTCCCAATCCTGCCTGCATCAAAAATATCTGCCCGCCTCGAGGGTTTTTCTTTTTAATAACACACGGTTGTTATCTCCGGACCGTGTGCGATGCACTATCATCCAAATTTTCAATATCCTGGCATTTCACTCCCGTGTTTGACTCCCGCGTCGTAAAATTTTCAGTACCCGCGTCATTTCCTCAAACACCCCGCGCCCCCACCCCCCTCCACACACACACACCAAAACCTCCTCGGGCGTGCGTGCGCACGCGCGCGCGCGCACACACACACACACACACTCCCTCGCTCGAAACCCTAGCAAAGTCCCCGCCACCGCTGCAGCCGCTACCGCCGCCGCAAGGCCTCCATTGTCAACATCTGCCAGTTTGCCCGTGCAGCTTACCCACCTATCTCCATACCCAGACCGCCCTGAGTTTCTTAGATGACGCCTGCCAAACGCCCCCTTTCCCACAGATCCCCATCCCCATCCCCATCCCCATCCCCCACTCCAGAGCGTCGTAACCTAAGCCCAGCTACGCTTCCCGTGGAGCTCGAAGGGCGACTGGCCCAAAAGAGGTGTATAGCGGTCTCTTCGCCCGACGTTGCCGAGGAAGCTGACGACCATTACTGGCGACAGACACTCAAGCAGGTTATCGACAGCGACGCCCTGAGGCGGTCTGTGTCACAGGTTAAGTGGCCCACCCCCAACCCCTCGGGTTCAACCGCTGTCGATCTCATCCATGGCCCCGCCACTGATCTCCTCTGGCTCGCTGTCAACAATTTGCCATTCCACATCGCCATCGAGCCCCTTTTATCATTTCTGAAGGACATGTTCTGCAACGCTGGCTTGGAATCCATAGCTTCCAAGTCAGACCTCATCGACGGCGACCACGAGGAGGGCACCCTCTCCGGCTCTTCCAAGGGGAAAGAGCCCATCTGCTCTTCCAAGGGGAAAGCGCCCGTCTGCGACATCAGGGAGGGCACCCTACAACCATGCTCTTCCAAGGGGAAGGAGCCCATCTACGACAACATGGAGCGCATCCAGGGTCCGTGCTCTTCGCACGGGAACGAGCCCATCTGTGACAAGTGAGGAAACCCATGATTTGTTTATTTTAGTTGTTCACAATGTGATCCTCTATATGTGCAATTATTTACTGTGCAGTACATTTCATCAATCCAGTTTTAAACATAATGATAGGAATGCACATATCTGCTTGTCGTTAAGCCTGTTGTAGCTAGCATATGCCTATTTTAATGTTTTTTGATTGTTCGGTTGTTTGTAGTTAGCATATGTTTAGTTTCAAATGCTATCTTTGGTTGTTCGTAGTATGCCTTGTTTGTTCCAGTTATTCACAACGTGATGTTCTATATGTGCAAGTATGAACTGTGCAGTTCAATTTCATCAGTACTAGTTTCAACAATACCACTATGAATGACTACATTTGGTTGCTGCGTCTTGTAGTTAACACGCCTTTCCATTTTTATTTAACCATAACCAGTGTACTTAGACCGGCACAGTACCAGTTTGAATGACCATGTTTGCTTGTTGTTAAATGTTAGGCCTGTTGCAGTTAGCACACCTTTCTGAAAGTGCAACTATCCCTGGGTGGTTTTGGTAATTCCTAACAACATATAGCTCATTGAGCTAATGCTATTCCCAGATGAATATTTCAGGAAAGCTCAATGATTGGCATGGCATGATTAGAAAGTGGACCCTTCAAAATGCTAAGGACAAAGGATTGGCTCAATCTCAAAGCACAAGACTCTACATTTTCTATTTTAGTGATCCAAGATCACATTGAGTCTATAGGAAAAGCCAATACTATTAAGAATGGATGAGGTGTTGCTTAATGAGGCTCTTTCTCAAAATGCTTAGTGATATGCTCCAAAACCCTCCACTACTTCTCATATCAACATATGTCCTAAACAAAAAAGTCCAACTCGGCCCCATCGAAATTTCATATCCGGAGCCACCGAGTTCAGTTTTCATAGCCACTGCCAGAAACCCTAATCAATTCGGTCTCACCGATAGGGATCTCGGTCCCACCGAGATGGGGTTGTAATCTCTCTATTTCCTTTTCGTAACGTTTCGGTCAAACCGAGATGAGCGACCTGTCCCACCGAGATTGCAATGCAAACTCTCTGTTTCCCTTTTGTAAGGTTTCAGTCCAACCGAGATGAGCGAATCGGTCCCACCGAGTTTGCTTGACCAACTCTCTGTTTGACTCTTACCAAAATTGGTCTCACCGAGTTTGTGTAATCGGTCTCACCGAGATTACGTTATGCCCTAACCCTAATGACATCGGTCCCACCGAGTTGATCCAGTCGGTCCCACCGAGAATCCTAACATTCATATTTTGAACTAAATCGGTCCGACCGAGTTTCATGATTCGGTCCCACTGAGTTTGGTGATTTGTGTGTAACGGTTAGATTTTGTGTGGAGGCTATATATACCCCTCCACCCACTCTTCATTCATGGAGAGAGCCATCAGAACATGCCTACACTTCCAATACATATTTTCTGGGAGAGAACCACCTACACTTGTGTTGAGGTCAAGATATTCCATTCCAACCACATAAATCTTGATCTCTAGCCTTCCCCAAGTTGCTTTCCACTCAAATCTTCTTTCCACCAAATCCAATCCTATGAGAGAGAGTTGAGTGTTGGGGAGACTATCATTTGAAGCACAAGAGCAAGGAGTTCATCATCAACACAACATTTGTTACTTCATGGAGAGTGGTGTCTCCTAGATTGGCTAGGTGTCACTTAGGAGCCTCCGACAAGATTGTGGAGTTGAACCAAGGAGTTTGTAAGGGCAAGGAGATCGCCTACTTCATGAAGATCTACCCGAGTGAGGCAAGTCCTTCGTGGGCGACAGCCATGGTGGGCTAGACAAGGTTGCTTCTTCGTGGACCCTTCGTGGGTGGAGCCCTCCGTGGACTCGTGCAACCGTTACCCTTCGTGGGTTGAAGTCTCCATCAACGTGGATGTATGATAGCACCACCTATCGGAACCACGGATAAATAATCTCTGTGTCAACATTGCATTTGCTCCTTCAAACTCATCCCTTTACCTTCATATGCAATTGTTTTACATTCCGCTGCTATACACTTAGAATTGCATGTGTAGGTTGATTGCTTGACTTGTGCTAAGTTGCTAAAATCAGCCAAGAACTAAAATTGGAAAAGGCTAGATTTTTATTTGGTCAAGTAGTCTGATCACCCCCCTCTAGACATACTTCCGATCCTAAAAGTGGTATCAGAGCTTTGGTCTCCATTTGCTTTGATTTCCATAGCTCTTGGTGGTCATAGCCTTGGTTTCACAACCTAGGAGAGTATGGCGTCTAGCGAGGGAAATTACCACCGTAGAGGTCCTTACTTTGATGGTACTAATTTTGCTAGTTGGAAGCATAAGATGAAAATGCATATTCTTGGACATAACCCCGCCGTTTGGGCTATTGTGTGTATTGGATTGCAAGGTGAATTCTTTGATGGGAGAGAACCAAACCGTGAAGCTACCGCAGAAGATTTGAAGATGCTACAATACAATGCTCAAGCTGGTGATATTCTCTTCAACGGATTGTGCCCCGAAGAATTCAACAAAATCAGCCGTCTTGAGAATGCAAAGGAAATTTGGGATACTTTGATTGATATGCACGAAGGTACCGACTCCTTCAAGGAATCCAAATTGGATGTGCTTCAAAGTCAACTTGACAAGTTCAAAATGAAGGATGGTGAAGGTGTCGCTGAAATGTACTCTAGGCTTGCTCTCATCAGAAATGAGATTGCCAGCTTAGGAAGTGAAGAGATGACCGATAGATTCATCATCAAGAAGATCCTAAGAGCCTTGGATGGAAAATATGATACTGTGTGCACATTGATCCAAATGATGCCCAATTACAAAGATCTCAAGCCAACGGAAGTCATTGGAAGAATTGTTGCTCATGAGATGTCACTCAAGGATAAGGAAGAGCTTCACAACAAGTCAAGTGGTGCTTACAAAGCCTCGTGTGGTGCTCCCACATCATCAAGTGAGAAGCAAACCTTCAATGAAGAATTGAGCTTAATGGTGAAGAACTTCAACAAGTTCTACAAGAGTAGAAGCAAAGAAAGAAGCTCCAAGTCAAGGTCCTACAATGACAAAAGATCTTCTAGTCGTGAGCGAAATTGTTACAATTGTAGAAGACCCGGACACTACTCCAATGAGTGTACGCCCCCCTACAAAAGAAGATAAGATTCTCCCAAAAGAAGAAGTAAAAGAGAAGAATCACCACCAAGAGAAAGGAGGAGTAGAGATGATCGTTATGAACGAAGACCCTCTCAGAGAAGCAAGGACTCGGAAAGGAAGGAAAAGTAATCAAGGAGCTACACAAAAACAAGACATCAAGCTCATGTTAGTGAATGGGTATCCGGCTCCGACTCCGACAATCACTCCGAAAGAAGTTATCACTCCGACTCCGAATATACTCAATATGAAGGTGTTGCCGGTCTAGCACTTGTGTCAACCAACTCCTACGACATATTTGACTCACCAAATGAAGGAATTGGAATATGCTTCATGGCCAAAGGTCCAAAGGTAACACATCCCGAGTATGTTGATTTCAATAGTGATGAAGATGATTTGCTAGGTGATGATGATTTACTTGTTGACAACTCTAGTGATGAAAACTATGATGAAACATCAATTAATCATGCTAATCAAGATAAAACGAATGATGATGATAAGAAGGAGATTGAGCGTCTAACTAAAGAACTAAACACTCTTAAGTTAGCTCATGAAACTACCTTGGAAAATCATCGAGAACTTTTAAAGACTCATGACAAGCTACGCTTTGAAAAGCTCAACCTTGAGCAAGAGCATGAGTTTTTAAAGGCAATCAATGATGATCTTCGCAAGAAAAGTTCTTCTTACATTGCCAAGCGTTTACTCTTGTCTACTTACATGCCACAAGTTAAATCTAGCAACAAGAACAAGAAAGATTCCTCATCTAGTAGTAACAACAATCATGCTAAATCCAATGTTGTTGCTTCTAGTAGTTCTCTTGATTCCACTAATGATTCTCTTAGCCAAGTTACACTTGAGCAAGAAATTAGCTTATTGAAGGGAATCGTAGAGAAAGGTGTTTACAAGAGTCTTGCCGGAAGTAAGCAATTTAAGGAAATTGTGCGCAAGGAAGGAAGACACCGGAAGAATCAAGGTGTTGGTTTTGAATGAAAGTTCAATGCCAATGGAGTTGAGTGGGAAGAAGATCAATACCCCAAGATGGAGTTTGTTCCTCAACAAGAGAAGTATGATCCTACTTCTTTCAAAGGAACACAAGCTCAAGATGATCTTCCACCACAAGATCACAAGAAAAAAGGCAAGGACAAGCTTCAAGAGGAAATTGATGCATTTGAAGAAGCACCTAAGGCCTTGGTCAAGTGGGTTCCCAAGACTACATGAAGTTCTACTTCATCAAGCACAACTACGATTCCAAGGATTCCCATCAAGATGATGTGGATCCCAAAGAAGAAGAACTAGAGAGTTCTTGAGGGTGACTCCGCCAACATACTTCACTCTTATCATTTTGGCGAGGACAAGTGCAAACAACTTCCATATCTTGCACTAGTTCAAGGAGTCACAAACCCTCTTATTGGTAAGACAAGGGACATGGTAACCTAATGCTTTCATGGACATCATCTTGTGTATGCATGACTCTATGTCTATGCATATCCTTGTTTGTTCCTTGTGGGACTAACTCATGTAGGTATTGAAAGTGCAACTCACTCCAAAGGATTGCTCCGAATGATCTACATCAACATTGAGAATCTACATATTCAACACCTACATGAAGTCATCATCGACAAAACCCGAGGTTAGTTCATCCCTCTTAGGGGGGATATCACATCTAGGGGGAGCTTTACTCAAATCAATGAGCTAAAGCAACTCTAATGGTGTGATCACAACAATGCTTTATGTAAAAGTGGTAACCCCACTTGTGCTTAAACGATGAGTATGACCTATGATCAAGTGTTCTCATTTGACTCCTATGTCAATATACTCATATATAAATGACCTAGTCATCGCCAATTGCTTGATAGATGCTAGAATGTTTGTGCATGCTTTGTCACATATTTCATTTGCCATTTTATTGTGTGAGCATGTTGGTTGCATATTTTACTCATTCGAGGACATCCATTTGTTGCTTTGACTGTTTGAATTTTTCTCTCTTTTTTCCAAATGGATGGACAAGAATGCCTAAGAACACTCTCTAGCTATCTATGCTTTTCTCGTCGCAAACTCTATTCATGCTACATCACAAAGTTTGATTAAGTCAGATTCGAACCACTCTGTGTGAGGAGCACTCGGAGATCCTGATTAGTCATAGACTTAAACCTACAAAACCTCTTTGTGCATCTCGGTCTGGCCGATTCATCCTTTTCGGTCCAACCGAGTCACCAAGTTGATCTAGGGTTTTTAATCTCGGTGCAACCGATTAGAACTTTTCAGTCACACCGAGTTGCAGTGACTGCTTGTAGTTTTGCATCTCGGTGCCACCGAGTCGTTCCACTCGGTCACACCGACAGGGTCAGGTTATATATACCGCTGGGTCAAATTTTGGAAATTTCTCTGAACCTCTTTGCCTACGCGTAACCTACTCTGCCTCCTCTGGTCTCCGGATCGTCCTCCTGTCGCCAGCGACCTCCGGACCGACCGAGTTGTAGAAATCGGTCTCACCGATTTTGGCTTAGGCCAGAGCACGCGCATTTTCGGTCTGACCGAAAATTGCAAATCGGTGTGATCAAGTTCGATTCTCTGTGAAACCCTAGCAGTCTTGGTACCACCGAACAGTGACTCGGTCTGACCGAGTTCACTAGTTCAGGTTCCAAAAGCTGCTTCAGTATCATCGAGTTTACAAATCGGTAGATCCGAAATGCTTTCTGTGAAGAACTAAAACTAAGTTTTTAAGTCACCATTTTTGCGAAAACTCCTGTACTTTGTGATGCTCATCTACTCTACCTCATCTATAACCTATTCACAGGGTCTGCTGACAGTTTGCCTACAAGATGTCTGACCAAAGTGACAGCCAGAACAAGTCAGAGGAACAGTCAGTTGAGTGAGGGCACTAGTCCCTCTAGCAGCTATGACGAAGGCAGCAGGAGCACTCCAAGCAATCTGCCAAAGGCTACCACCAGGACAAGAAAGAAGAGAACTTCTGACTCTGAAGATGAAGATTATGTGGCTGTTGAAGATGAAGCCACTTCAAAGAAGAAAGTGCCGAAGAAAGAGTATGACTCATCTTCTGCAACTAAGTCAGGTCTGAAAACAAAGATGCCAGCAAGAAGACAGCCCATGTCTAAGCCAAGAAAAGTTGCCACAGGAGAAACAATGGAGTTCACTCTTGAACCCAAGGAACCTGGAGATGGGGAGAAGAGAAAAGAAAGGGTCAAGAAGACCAATGCCAGAGTTATTGGGAAGCCATCTATGATGAGAGATTCTGAAGAAGAGGAAGAGGATGCTGCACCAGCACCCAAAGCTCAAAAGCTTATGGGGGATGCAATCAGATCAGGGGCTGCTCCATCTAAGCCCAAATTTGCTCCTAAGGCTGCTGCTCCAGCTCTGTCGAGGATATACCCCGCGGTGTAAACCGGCCGGACTTGGCGGTTTATTTGAGACCCTGCTGACACTTGGCAATTCACTGGCGACCCGCCCTGACCTGGCGGTTTACAAGCAACCTGCCTGGACATTATGATTCACTGGTAACACGGCGGGTGGGACAGACGGATGATAAGGCCCAAGGCCCAGAAGGCCGGCTCATGTTATGGTGGGCCGGTTTAAGAGGAAAGGCGTGAGGAATATTTATCTTACAAGGAGTTAAGACCTGGACTTGTATCCGGTTTGTATTATAGATAGACTAGTCCTAATCCTAATAGGACTCCACATGTAACCCGCCCCTTCAACATATGTAAGGAGGGGCAGGGCTCCCCAAAGAGGGACAAGCAAGAAGAAACAATCTCTAGGGCTAGACACAACTAGAGGAGAGCCGGTTTACGGCGACTCTCTCATGAGCATAATGAGACCTAGCCCCAAACAGCATGTAGGGTTTTACCGGATGATGTTTCCCGGGGCCCGAAGCTGTCTAAATCCTTGTCTTGTGTTGCGTCTCTCGATTCCGCTCAACCCCTCTCAAGCTACCACATAGATGTGTTGGCCTCGCGACTAAGTCCTGACACTAAGGACATCTGCCGTGACTGTAACATCCCAAATTTTCAATTTGGAATGTTATACATTAGGTCATCATGCATATCATATTTTCTCGCATTTTTCCGATCCTAGAAAATTCACGCAACTCAAGGACCCTCGGAGAGAGTTGGAAGTTTCATAATTTTCATATTTGGGAATTCTCAAATTTTGAAAATAGGATCATTGGATTATTTAAATTATCTTCATAAAGTTTTTCCTATAAAAATATTTCGAGAGGGAATAATATGACTTTCCCAAACAATTAGGAAAATGAAGATATTATAAATAAACCATATTTGGTTTTGGAAGATTTATTTTGCTTAGGCAAAATGAGCATTTTAAAAAATTTACGCATGTTTGCTGTTTTTAAAGTTCATTTTGTTCGACTCATTTTTAGGAGTCGGGGAAAATTTGTTTTATTTAAATCCGAGTTCGTTTGGTATTTTTTAATTCGTTTTGGTTTAATTTTATTTAAAAAAATCGCTACCGGACCGAGGCCCAGCCGGCCCAAGCCAGCCAGGCCCCAGGCCCAGCGCCCCCGGCCCACCTCCCTCTCCCTCCCGCTCCCGCTCCCTTGCCGCGGTGCCCGCCGCCACTGCCAGCCGCCACGAGTCCCGCCTGACCCGGCGCTCCCCTTGCCCCCTCCCAAGGAACCGCCGCCCCCTTTATAACCACGGACCCCCCTCTCTCACCCCACCCGCCGAGCCGCCCGCCACCCGCGCCCTCTACGAACCCCGCCGCCGCCGTGGGCGCTGCCGCCAACGCCGCCCTCGCCCGCCGCTGAACCCCGCCGCCCTCGCCTCCCGACCCGCCGCCCCAACCGGAGCCCCGGAGAGCCTCGCCGGCGATCACCGGAGGTAGCCACCGCCACCCGCGCCCGATTCGGTTTTTCCCCCTTGAACCGATCCGGTTTATTTTTTTTTAAAAAAATGTTCGGTTTAAAAAAAAAACCTAGATTGGTTTTATTTTTTTCGGTTTTCTTAATTAATGAACGTTCACCGAACCGTTCGTTTTAGTGAACGCGTTCGTTAGATTAGATTACATTAACTAACGTTCGCTATTTAACCCGTTAAATCGTTTTTCTTTTTAATCGAATTTAATCCGTTATTTTCGATTTGATTTGAGATCCGATTTTCAAAACTGTTTTATTTCTCGCTCGTTTATCGGAATCGGGTGATTCAAGCGCTGGAGTTTAAGAATGAAACCGCCGTTCGACTACCCTACTTTCACAGAGTTTTGTCACTGTGAAATTTTGACCTAATTTCAGATTGCCAAACCGAGTCGTTCTCTCTCGAGTTCCGACTTCCAGAGTTTATTTTGATTCGATTCTTTTGCAACCAGGGTTCTTAAGTTGAACTTTCTGGTTAGATCCTTTATTCGAGATTTCCCCGTGCATTAGATGAATACTTATTGTATGCTTGTTGTTTGTCTGCGTTAGATCACCCGGAGTGCGCCGCTTGTTACTTCGAATCCCTAGGACTCGCGGGTCATCAGCAAGGCAAGTAACACTTTGATCATACCTTTTCTACTACCCAATTTTTATGCATTAGATCAAACCCTCAACCACTTGCATGTTTAGGATCTAATTAAATTGTGGGATTGGGAAGTAGATTGAGGTAGTACCTATTACACATTACTTATGAAACCTTGGGAGTCACTTCTCGTTTGCTTATTATACCATGCTATGCTAGTAGGCGTGGATTGGGTGAGTGAATATCCATGACAGATGTGAGATTGTTAATTAATGGTTTATCTAAGGTGGCAACCTAAACACACATCTGGGTGGATTGAGGCACTGGTTTCTATCGAGACTTACTGTATTTCTTCGGACCGCCACCTGTGCTCTAAGGGATCATGAGATTATTCAAGCTGGAAACTTCCGTGTGCAGCCACAAGCCAATTATGGGCTCTGGCGTAGTTGACTAAGTTGTGCGAACTCTTACGGGTAGGCTAGCTGATGTAGGGGATGTAGGTTGGTACGGTCTACCCACATGTAAGGTGCTAAGCGCTTACGAAGACTATGTCTCGGTCATCCGTTTCTCAAACACCATGTAGTCGCGAGAACCAAGTGGAAGCGATCGAGTCTTGTGGGGAAAAGTCATAAACCTCTGCAGAGTGTACAAACTAATCATGATTAGCCGTGTCCCGGTTATGGACAATTTGAGTATCCTGTAATTGAATATCATGTGAATCTCAACATGTTACTTCTAAACAAAAGTTATTGGGTTTTGATGAGTACTTTTTAAATTGGGATTGAGGATCTTGTCAACCATTCTCAATGTTTAACAACCACCATGATAGTTAAATAAAATTATTCCTTTGATGTAGGGAAAATCAGCTTTATGCAAATGTAACCGTAGAGCCTTACCACCAGCCGGATATGCATGTAGTGTAGGCTTATTCATTCCTTGCTCTTATGTGTTACATTGCCAAGATATTCCATGTCTTGACCCGTTTTGGGCTGCAACTTTTCACGTTATGAGACTTTTCGATGACAGTAAGGTGTTAGGTCGTGGTTCTATACTCGGTGATGCCGTTGGAGTTGATGGACTCGCTTATCTTCCAAGCCTTCCGCTGTTATTATTAGATGGCCTTAAGCCATATTATTGTAATAAGTTCCTTGTGGACAACGATGTAATAAGTGTGTGATTGCTACTCTGCTATAAATCCTTGAAGTCTTGTGTGGTGTCGGCATTCTTGATCCAGGATGACACCGAGCACGAGACTTGATCCATTTGGGTCCAGTCGCTCTGAGAGAATGGTATCGAGCACACGCATGATCTGTAGGACACGACCACTAAGTTAAAGCCATAGATCACTACTCTCTTCCCATTTTCTAACTCCTCATCTTTTCTACTCTCTTTAGGATGACGGACGCGAAGATCAAGTACACCCAACCGGATGAAGGCACACCTTTTGGATTTCACTTGAAGGAAGTTACTAAGTACACGAACATTGGACTACCAAGCTTCACGGGACTTTCAACGCCACTCTGCTGAAGAGGAGCGCTGGAAGATTCATGCTCACGTTCGGGAAGGACATTCGCCCCAATCACCAAGCCTATAGATAGTGTTTTCGATTGCACCCACTTGGAGTGCAGGAAAGAGCATGGCAGCTCACATCACCATGGGACGCATTGGAGAAGTTTATCAAGAAGACCTCAAGGACACCATCTACCCAATTTGCGGACGCCGAGATGACAAGCTGGGACGTCGTCGGCACCAAGAAGGATAGATCCATTGCAGCTTTCATCCAGAGTTAAACCAGCACATTCGGCGCCAGAAAACCAAATGTGCAATGACATGTTGGAGTTGCGAAGACAAGGAAGGATCATCGAACTGGAAGATGAACTAAAGACTACACGCAAGGACTACATGGGCGAGATCGTAGCTACGGCAAGACACAATAACGATCTTAAGTACGAGATCGAAGAGCTCAAGAAGAAGTTGGCGCTCGGGAATGAAGACCAAGATGTCGAATACCCAATCGACTACATCAACAATGACGACACAGATTCGGATCCAAGTGAACCCGACTTTGAAGACGAAGTCGGAGCGGACATCATGGAGTCTTCCACGGTTCAAATTAGTAGAAGTCCCCACATATTAGTAGTATTCCTCCATGTAAACATTATAGTACCGCACTTTTGCGATAGTTAGATCGTTGTAAGCCCTTGTTTGATTGAATGAAGTGATTTGTGTGCATTTGCTCATGTGCATTTGGGTAGTGATTTCCCTTAGACCTCATTCTATTCTACATTTCTCTTCTCTTCTAAACCCTTCAGATGCCTCCGAGACGCGACCCGGATTCGTTTTCCCCAGAGATCACCCAATTGATCCAGCAGCGAGAATACCCCGATTCAAACATTGGTGCGAAACCAGAGCAACAACAACAACAACAACCCACCGCCACCACCACCACTGCGGATCATCGACTCGTTTCCTTGGACTGAACCGCGGTGTATTCCAAAGAGCACCGAGCCAATTGTAGCAGATGACTGGCTCCATAAGATAGGCAGGGGCTGACCACTGCAGGATGCACGGATGGTGAAAGAGTGAAGTTTGCAGCACATCAGCTTGAAGGACCCGCAGCGAGCATGGTGGGAAAATTTTACAGCCACTTACCCGTGAACACCGCCACATGGGATCGGTTTCAAGAAGCTTTCAGACCGCCCATGTTTCAGCAGGAGCCATGGCCATGAAGAAGCGTGAGTGTCGCAACTTCGCCAAGGAGGAAGGACTGTTGGCGATCGTGGATGACTTTAGCAAATTAGCACGTTATGCCCCGGATAGCGTTACTACGGATGCAGCTAAGCAGAGAAGTTTCTAGAAGGACTGAATGATGAGTTCAGCATGCCGTTGATGGTAGCAAGTTTCAACAACTATCGGGAGTTAGTAGACCGAGCTCTCATGATTGAAGGAAGCAGCAGACAAATTGAGAACTGCAAGCGGAAGTATGGACAAGGGAAGTATAACTCGGATCCCAAAGCGAAGCCTCGTTATACCCTAAATCAGGAATTCAGTTTCAGCATACCCATGGAGGAGGTAATTCGCATAACCATAATGGCACCAAGAATGGGAGCGGGAATGGAGGAAGCAACAGACGAACCGCACCAACCCGTCTACACCATCCAAGGTAGACTGAGTCACATTACTTGCTTTAAGTGCCGCAAGATGGGCATTATGCAAATGACTGTCTAGAAGGCCGAATGGAAATGGCAATGGAAGCTCGGAAAGAAGCCCAACCCTTTCAACAGGGGACAAGTGAACCACATTGATGTGGAGGAGGTTGAAGATCAGCCCGATCAAGAATCGGTAAGTTTTGGTTAAGTCATTTATCGCAGTTGTTCTTTTTGATCTTGGTGCATCGCATTCATACATATCAAGGGATTTGTGGATAAGTACAAGTTACCAACCCAAGCCCTTAGGTCACCCATGCTAGTAACCTCACCCGAGCAGAGTACATGGCTAGTAAATGGTGTGATCGATCGCCACTAAGGATTGGACACTATGTTTTCCCCTCGGACCTAATAGTTCGGAATCCCAAGGATTGGATGTGATATTAGGTATGGATTGGTTATCAAAGTATGGAGGAAACATAGATTGTACCACAAGGTCAATTTTGCTCACCACACCGAAGGAAGAAGGATTAAAATGCATTATCACGGCACGAGCCGAGGAGAGCACAAGTTAATTGCTTATCGAGTGGTACAGAAGAAGTACCGATGGTAAAGGATTATCTGATGTATTTCGGAAGAGTTGCGGGAATGCCGCGGATAGAGACATTGAATTTTGATCGAGCTGTTGCGTGAACAGGCCCGATATCGAAGCGACCGTACATGATGCCCGCAAAGTTTGGCGGAAATCAAGAAGCGATTAAGGAACTATTGGATAAAGGTTTTATTCTCCCAAGTTCTTCACCTTGGGGATCACCCGTTTGTTAGTGGAGAAGAAGGATGGATCTTGAGAATGGTTGTTGATTACCGTGGATTGAATGAAGTAACAATCAAGAACAAGTACCCACTACCGGCGATAAATGATCTGTTTGATAAGCTTGCAAGGAGCAAAAGTGTTTTCTAAGATCGACTTGCGATCGGGGTACCATCGATTGAAGATTCGGGAGCAAGATATACCCAAGACAGCATTTACCACGAGATATGGATCTGTATGAGTATACCGTTATGTCATTTGGACTGACTAACGCACCAGCCTATTTATGAACCTGATGAACAAAGTGTTTATGGAGTTTTGGACAAGTTAAATCGTGGTCTTCATTGATGACATTTTGATTTTCTCGAAGAATGAAGAGGAACACAAGGAACATTTGAGATTGGTTTTGGAGAAACTGAGGGAACACCAGTTGTATGCCAAGTTCAGCAAATGTGAGTTTTGGCTAAAGGAAGTTGGATTTCTCGGACATGTTATATCCGGAGAAGGGATAGCAGTTGACCCCACAAAAGTTGAGACCGTAACCAAGTGGGAAGCACCAACGACAGTTGGAGAGATTCGGAGTTTCCTTGGACTCGCAGGATACTACCGAAGATTCATTGAGAATTTCTCAAGGATTGCAAAGCCTATGACAGAATTGTTGAAGAAGGAAAACAAATTCATATGGACTGAGGACTGTGAGGCAAGTTTTCAGGAGTTGAAGAAAAGATTGGTTACCTCACCAGTTTTGATATTGCCAGATCAAACTAAGGATTATGAGGTGTATTGCGACGCTTCACGTCGAGGACTTGGAGCAGTACTTATGCAAGAAGGAAGAGTTGTTTCGTATGCTTCACGACAACTTAAGCCTCATGAGTTGAATTATGCCACTCATGATTTGGAGTTAGCAGCCGTTGTGCATGCCTTGAAGACGTGGAGACATTTTCTCATTGGAAATCATTGTGAAGTATATACGGATCACAAGAGTTTGAAGTACATCTTCACACGTATGAGTTGAATCTCGACAGAGGAGATGGCTAGAGCTAATCAAGGATTACGATATGAGATTGCATTATCACCCCGGAAAGGCTAATGTCGTAGCAGACGCATTGAGCCGTAAGAGCCACGTCAATACCCTAATGATGGGAGAAATACCAAATGAGTTAGCGAGGACCTTCGAGAGCTATGTTTGGAAATAGTTCCGAGAGGCTATGTAGCAGCATTGGAGATTCAATCGACAGCGATGGACAAAATCGAGAAGCCCAAAAGGCGGATAAGGAAGTTGCCTCTATAAAGGAGAAAATGAGCAAAGGAAAAGCTAAAGGATTTCGTGAGGATGAACACGATACCCTATGGTTTGAAGACCGTGTTTATGTGCCCAATGACCTAGAGATCGGGAAGTTGATTTTGCAAGAAGCCCATGATTCACCCTATTCGATTCACCCGGAAATACCAAGATGTATTTGGATTTGAAGAATATTTTCGGTGGACGGAATGAAGAAGGATATTGTGGAGTATGTAGCAGTTTGCGGCGTATGTCGAAAGTAAAGGCGAGCATCGAAGCCAGCAGGATTGTTACAACCGCTGCCGATACCGAATGGAAGTGGGATAAACTAGGCATGGATTTCATCACAGGTTTGCCAAAGACCCGTTCAGGATATGACTCGATTTGGGTCATAGTCGACCGTTTGACCAAGGTAGCTCATTTCATTCCAAATCAAGACTACCTATAGCAGTGCTAAATTGGCAAAGATATATATGACCAGAATTGTGTGTTTACACGGAGTTCGAGGAGCATTGTATCGATGAGGAACCCAGTTCACTTGAAATTTTGGAACCAGTTACACGAAACATTGGGAACCCGATTGGAATTGATCTGAGCTTTCCACCCACGCACCGATGGATGACCGAGAGAGTCAACCAGATTTTGGAGGACATCTTTGAGAGCTTGTGCACTAGATTATGGATCTAGTTGGGACGATAATTTGCCGTATGCAGAATTCTCCTACAATAACAGTTACCAAACCAGCTTGAAGATGGCACCTTCGAGGCCTTGTATGGAAGAAGGTGCAGGACACCGTTGTCATGGGACTAAACCGAGATCGTCGATTGTTTGGACCAGATTTGATTAAGGAGTCGAACAGAAAGTTAAGTTGATCCGAGACAGCTCAAGGTAGCCCAGTCCTGCATGTAAGAGCTATGCCGATTCAAAGCGCAAGCGATTGAGTATGAAGTTGGAGACAGAGTATATCTCGAGTATCCCGCTACGAGGAGTGAAGCGTTTTGGAGTTAAAGGAAAGTTAGCACCCGTTTAGTTGGACCATATAAGATTTTGCAACGCATGGGAGAAGTTATGTATAAGTTGGAATTGCGGAAGGACTGTCGGGAGTTCATGATGTATTCCATGTTTCTCGATTGAAGAAATGTCACCCGAGATAGCAGAGGTACCGTTAAGAGACACAAAGGCCATTGGAAGCAATTCAGTTGAAGGACGACTTGACATATGAGGAAAAACGGTTAAGATTCTTGATTATGCCAGCAGAGTTACCCGCAGCAAGGTTATCAAGTTTTGCAAAGTTCAATGGAGCCACCACACCGAGAATGAAGCCACCGGGAAAGAGAGGAAGTTTTGTAGGACCACCCACACCTATTTTCTAGCCAACCCGAATCTCGAGGGCGAGATTCATCTTAAGAGGTAGGTTTGTAACATCCCAAATTTTCAATTTGGAATGTTATACATTAGGTCATCATGCATATCATATTTTCTCGCATTTTCCGATCCTAGAAAATTCACGCAACTCAAGGACCCTCGGAGAGAGTTGGAAGTTTCATAATTTTCATATTTGGGAATTCTCAAATTTTGAAAAATAGGATCATTGGATTATTTAAATTATCTTCATAAAGTTTTTCCTATAAAAATATTTGAGAGGAATAATATGACTTTCCCAAACAATTAGGAAAAATGAAGATATTATAAATAAACCATATTTGGTTTTGGAAGATTTATTTTGCTTAGGCAAAATGAGCATTTTAAAATTTTACGCATGTTTGCTGTTTTTAAAGTTCATTTTGTTCGACTCATTTTAGGAGTCGGGAAAATTTGTTTTATTTAAATCCGAGTTAGTTTGGTACTTTTTTAATTCGTTTTGGTTTAATTTTATTTAAAAAAAAAATTCGCGCCCCTTGGACCGAGGCCCACTGCCCAAGCCAGCCAGGCCCAGGCCAGCCCCCAGCCCACCTCCCTCTCCCTCCGCTCCCGCTCCTTGTGCCCTGCCCGCCGCCGGCAGCCGCCGCCGCCTGAGTCCCGCCTGACCCGGCGCCCCCTGCCCCTCCCAAGGAACCGCCGCCCCCCTTTATAACCACCGGACCCCCCTCTCACCCCACCTGCCCGAGCCGCCACACCACCGCGCCGACGCCGAACCCGCCGCCGCCCGTGGGCGCCGCCGCCGCCGCGCCCTGCCGCCCGCCGCCGAACCCGCCGCCCTCGCCTCCCGACCCGCCGCCTCAACCGGAGCCCTGAGAGCCTCGCCGGCGATCACGGAGGTAGCCACCGCCACCAGCGCCCGATCGGTTTTTTCCTTGAACCGATCCGGTTTATTTTTTAAAAAAATGTTGGTTTTTTTAAAAAAACCTAGATTGGTTTTATTTTTTCGGTTTTCTTAATTAATGAGCGTTCACCGAACCGTTCGTTTTAGTGAACGCGTTCGTTAGATTCGCTCGTTAACTAACGTTAAGCTATTTAACCGTTCGTCGTTTTTCTTTTTAATCGAATTTAATCTGTTATTTTCGATTTGATTTGAGATCCGATTTTCAAAACTGTTTTATTTCTCGCTCGTTTATCGGAATCAGGTGATTCAAGCGCCTGGAGTTTCGTAACGAAACCGCCGTTCCGACTACCCTACTTTCACAGAGTTTTGTCACTGTGAAATTTTGACCTAATTTCAGATTGCCAAACCGAGTCGTTCTCTCTCGAGTTTCGACTTCCGGAGTTTATTTTGATTCGATTCTTTTGCAACCAGGGTTCTTAAGTTGAACTTTCTGGTTAGATCCTTTATTCGAGATTTCCCCGTGCATTAGATGAATACTTATTGTATGCTTGTTGTTTGTCTGCGTTAGATCACCCGGTCTTGCGCTTGTTACTTGAATCCCTAGGACTCATGGATCATCGACAAGGCAAGTAACACTTTGATCATACCTTTTCTACTACCCAATTTTTATGCATTAGATCAAACCTCAACCACTTGCATGTTTAGGATCTAATTAAATTGTGGGATTGGGAAGTAGATTGAGGTAGTACCTATTACACGTTACTTACGAAACCTTGGGAGTCACTTCTCGTTTGCTTATTATACCATGCTATGCTAGTAGGCGTGGATTGGGTGAGTGAATATCCATGACAGATGTGAGATTGTTAATTAATGGTTTATCTAAGGTGGCAACCTAAACACACATCTGGGTGGATTGAGGCACCTGGTTTCTATCAGACTTGCTGTATTTCTTGGACCGCCACCTGTGCTCTAAGGGATCATGAGATTATTCAAGCTGAAACTTCCGTGTGCAGCCACAAGCCAATTATGGGCTCTGGCGTAGTTGACTAAGTTGTGCGAACTCTTACGGGTAGGCTAGCTGATGTAGGGGATGTAGGTTGGTGCGGTCTACCCACATGTAAGGTGCTAGCGCTTCGAAAGACTATGTCTCGGTCATCCGTTTCTCAAACACCATGTAGTCGAGAACCAAGTGGAGGCGATCGAGTCTTGTGGGGAAAAGTCATAAACCTCTGCAGAGTGTACAAACTAATCATGATTAGCCGTGTCCCCGGTTATGGACAATTTGAGTATCCTGTAATTGAATATCATGTGAATCTCAACATGTTACTTCTAAACAAAAGTTATTGGGTTTTGATGAGTACTTTTTAAATTGGGATTGAGGATGCTGTCAACCATTCTCAATGTTTAACAACCACCATGATAGTTAAATAAAATTATTCCTTTGATGTAGGGAAAAATCAGCTTTATGCAAATGTAACCGTAGAGCCTTACCACCAGCCAGATATGCATGTAGTGTAGGCTTATTCATTCCTTGCTCTTATGTGTTACATTGCCATATTCCATGTCTTGACCCGTTTTGCTGCAACTTTTCACGTTGCAGACTTTTAGGGCGACAGTAAGGTGTTAGGTCGTGGTTCTATACTCGGTGATGCCGTTGGAGTTGATGGACTCGCTTATCTTCCTAGCCTTCCGCTGTTATTATTAGATGGCCTTAAGCCATATTATTGTAATAAGTTCCTTGTGGACAACGATGTAATAAGTGTGTGATTGCTACTCGCTATAAATCCTTGAAATCTTGTGTGGTGTCAAGATTCTCGATCCAGGGATGACACTGAGCACAGAGACTTGATGCATTTGGGTCTGGTCGCTACAGTGACAAACCACGATAGTTGGCGCCCACCTTGGGGCTCGCGCATGGTGGTGTTGAGTTCTTGGAGGGAATTTTCTTAGGTGTCGAGAAAACTGTGATTGGACGAAGAAGCGTCGGCACGGAAGAATTTGCGCTGAAACCGAGTTCATCAGTGAGATCCATGGGAGTCATCAGCACACGCATCAAAAGGAAATCAATATGATACCCGGTCATAGCCTTGCGTCGCGACCTACGCCGGGAAGTAATACTGTTCATCCAGAAGTCAGACAAAGAGGATCAAGTCCCAATACGACATGGATTAGATCAAGGATCAAGAGAAAAGAAAATCTTCTTCGTCCGCTGCTACTTGGTCATACCACGCATCAGGTCAGGGGGCAGAGGAGACAATTCCAAAGAAAACTGACGTCCCGTATCTAGGCCAAGCAACACCTCCATCATAGGTCCTTCACGTGATGGAAACCAAAGCATATACAAGACAAAAATCTAGAAGGTTTCCTATACTGCATCTAGGATTGCCCGGAGGCTGGGCATCGTTTGTCCGTATCCGGCTGTCTGTGGACGTGAACCACTCTACGACTCAAGAAGGAATAAAAAACAAAAGTAAAAGACAGAAGCCATGATCCGGAGGGGATGGGCCTGGACTCGGGGTCAACCGCTCCGGTTCGATCGTCTCCACGGGCCGCCTGCGCTTCACCGATTTTTGCCTCCGCGTCAAGTCACCGCTGGACTGTCAGCCTCGGGTCGACCTCCCTTCGCTGGAGCTCCACCACTATCTCTGCGGTCGGTCAATCAGTCAGGTCGTTCTGCAGGAGTACTATCAATCCTTGAAGCAGTACACGCACGAGTACCAAAAGGAGACTTGGAATTCACTCCCACTAATCAAAGGATCAACCAGAAGAAAAGCCACTAATGTGCATCAGGACGGATTAATGTACATGCGTGATTTTTGTCAGTAAATCGCTGCGTCCGGACAAGGCAACTACGATTACCAGTCTCCTACACTGATCAGATGTGTATTAAGCCCGTCAACACAAATTTCAAGGCAATCAAGGGCAATAATTGATCAGAAAAGTAGAAAAAGACAAAAGCAACCCACGTGGGTGGTAATACCACATGGAGATAAACGTACGCCTGGACATATATGCGGCAAATACCAGGTGCTATCTTGTCTATCTATTATATATATATATATATATATATATATATATATATATATATATATATATATATTATTTTATGAAAGAACAATTACTTTGCCCTATAATATTTTTACATAGGATAAATTTTTTATACCATTACACCGTGGATATGGAGTGCACGTACTAGCATTCGTCCATGCCATGTTGCTCGACAAACACGCGTGCAGGCCGCCATCCCCCGCAGTATAGTCTACATCAACATACGGCCGACTCGCCCGTCCGTGCCGGTTTATAAACACCGGTGTGGACTCTCCCCGTCGGCACCGGTTTACAATGCCACAGCCGGCTCATTTACTGTCCGAACGAGTCAGGTGGTATCCATCTAAATTTTATTTTTGGCGCATATTGTTTTGTCAAAGAAACAATTACTCTGGTCGGCAATATATATTTTTTGCAGGATGATGATTCATTATAAAGATGGTGTCATGCCGTATCTATGGAGTGTGCAGACGTACATAAGTTGCCGCATCTGCGGACCCGGTCTACATTAACTCGCCCGTTCGCGCGAGCTACTGCACCCGCGATTAACTCGCTCATCTGTGCCGGCTTATAATGCCACGGCCGGTTCATCTGTCCGAGCTGCCTCTGAAGCCGCGGTCGTCTTTGTCATCCGTCTCTCGCAGCCTAGTCTACATCAACACACCGGGCCGCACCTGTCTGCATGAGCTGTTTATTGAGTATGAGAAAGTCACAGCTTGGGTAGCCCGGTTTTTCTTTCAACAAATTGGAGGCGAATTATCATATACTATCAACCGCCGTCTGCATTGGATGGCTCAATGGAGAGGCACACAAGTCGCCGCCACTACAGTTTGGTTAAACTTCAAGGAGCCAGTTGGAAGGAACCATTGGCCGAGTTGCTCACCTCAACCTTCTGTGGATTCACATCGTGCTATCAGCACCAATGATATACAAGTTATGCCGGTTTATATCACGGTTAAATATGGAGAATCTCAAGCCAACTCCTCGAGTCACCTTGAGACTCGGGAGCTATGATGACATGACTCAACAAATCTTGCCAGTTTCAGTGAATTTAAGAACCCCGGGACGTTGGAGGGAAAGATAACCCGGCCCCAGAGGCTATTGTTATAATGATGAAAATTCAAAGGCCGTCATAAAATTTCCGGCTTTGAAAGTATATGATAGTTACAAAATCCCGGTTCAATGAAAAAGTTCCGGGTCATCAGAAAGGATTCCGGTTTAAAATCCGGCTCAAGGGAAGTCAGTATCTCTGAAGATATCAAATATCCGGTTTACAATCCGGTTCAAGGGAAATCTGTTCTCCCACAAAGTTCTGAAACTCTCAAATCCGGTTTTAGAATTTCCGGTTCAAAAAGGAATTAACTTCTCGTAAGTTCGAATTGAAAGGCCGTCAGAAAGTTTCCGGCTGAAAATGAAGATTCCGGTTTACAATCCGGTTCAAGGGAAATTTGTCTCCCACAAAGCTTTGAAGCTCTCAATATCCGGTTCAAAATCCCGGCTCAAGAAGAATTTATCTCTTGCAAAAAGTTAAAGGTTGCCGAAGAGGACCTGCTGCCATGATGCGCGGTTCAAACATGAGTATCCTGCCTTATTGGCTTATCATATTATTGATTAGTTGGGGGCTTGGTCGTATCCGAACCATAGCTACACCTCTTGATCGGCGCAATGCCACAGCATCACTTGGGGGCTTGGTCGTATCCGAACCATAGCTACACCTTTTGATAGGCGCAATGCCATGCATCACTTGGGGGCTTGGTCGTATCCGAACCATAGCTACACCTCTTGATCGGCGCAATGCCACAGCATCACTTGGGGGCTTGGTCGTATCCGAACCATAGCTACACCTCTTGATCGGTGCAATGCCACAACATCACATCGGGGCTTGGTCGAACCCGAACCATAGCTACACCTCTTGATCAGCGTAATGCCACATCATCATTTGGGGGCCTGATCGAACCCGAACCATAGCTACACCTCCTGGGGGCTTGGTCGTGTCCGAACCATGGTCACACCTCTTGATCGGCTCAAAGCCTCGCCTACAACGGTTTTATTTGCCTTTATTTGAGTTTTGTTCTCTTTTTGATAAAAAAAATTTGGTTGCTTTTTAAACCGACGTTAACAACCCGGCTCGGCTTTCAACTACAAGTTATCAGTACACGATCAAGTTATAATCCGGAACTATCATCCCGATCTGGTTTGACTACGAGTCGCCAGTATTGTATATGGTTAAACCGGTGTTTATCACAACTCGGTACAGTTTTATCATAAACCGACATAGTATGAAAGGAGTTATCAGTACTCAAATTTTGGGTTATCACCCTTACTACAAAAAGTTGGTAAACCAACGATGTGATTCAATGTCACATGACACTTTAAACTTGTTGTATGCAGAAACAGGTTGAATAAAGCATGATTGTAAATCACCGGTGTTTATTAAACCGGCCTGGCTTTAAGACGATAAGTCGCCAGTATATGATGAGAAATTATCCGGTGTTTATTAAACCGGCCTGGCTTTGGACAATAAGTCGCCAGCATATATTTGGATTGCGCCATTGGAATCATGCGCTTATAAATCATTGGGTTATATTATTCAAATAGCCAAACTTGGCTGAATTTTCATTATGATATTGAATGATTGAGGTTTTCATACCGGATTATATTATTCAAATCTTGAATAGCCAACATGGCTGGATTTTATTTATGGTTATCAATAACCAGTATTATCGTTGAGGTTTTCCAAAGTCACTTTAGCGCAATGGCTATTATCTTATCAATGGATATGATTTAATCTACAATGGAAGGAATAGTCCCAAGTCGCTGCAGGCTTACGACCCGGCACTTGGGGGCTACATTATTTAAATTGAGATTACATCAAATATACAAGTCCCATGTCACTGCCAGCATGCACCATGGCACTTGGGGGCTAATGCAAAGTCATTTTTTTGCTCACCTTATTGAAGAGCCGACTCATCACAGTGTAATGAGCCGGCCCTTGGGGACTACCAATTGCTCTTGTCAACAATTCAAGCCCCATGATGGGGTTTACATCATATGATGTTATTTTTAATGAAGTATATATAAAGTGCCAGCTCAATATTATCTTACTGAGCCGGCCCTTGGGGGCTACATGTTGTTGTTCAAATCTACATGATCATATTTATAAAGTCCCTGCTCATTATTGCATAATTACCTGGCCCTTGGGGGCTACACTGGTTGAAGTTTTATGAGCACAAGGCAATTTCAAGTCCCAGGTTGCTACAAGCATGACAACCCGGCACTTGGGGGCTACATATATGGAGTATTCAGTTTTTACTAGTGATTGAGATGAACAACATGGATTTCTTCAAAGTGGCAGTAATTATATGGAAACAAGTCTCAAATCATCACTTTGTTCTGTTCAAGACTTGGGGGCTATAGGTAATATGGATATAAGGGAGAAATATATTCCGATTTTCAGTTTTGAGCAAACCAGATTGACCCGGCATCACCAATCATCATGAACCGGTGTTGGCAACAATCATGAACCGGCATTGGAAAACAATCATGACCCAGAATTACCAGTTTTTATAACCCGGCAGTTTTGGCAATGATAAACCAGCAAGTTCTATATTTTTAAACCGGCTGATATCAGTTGAATATTTGAAGACCAATATTTTTTTAAATCAGAGCATTGGAGGCCGATTCAAATGGATTCTTTATTTACGAAATATCTTTTGCAAGCAAATTGATTATGAAGATAGTCTATTGACTCGGATTTTTTAGAAGGAGGAATGACAAGGACTTAAGGATGATCAGGTGCCGGTTTACAAGAATTCTTAACCCGGAGCACAACCTGTCAAATTTGCTCTTGTGTTTATTTTGCAGCATAAGTTTACCATGGATAAATCCAAGCTAAACTTGGGGGCTAATGTCGGGGATATACCCCCTGGCGTAAATCGGCCGGACTTGGCGGTTTATTTGAGATCCTGCTGATACTTGGCGATTCACTGGCGACCCGCCCTGACCTGGCGGTTTACAAGTAACCTGCCTGGACATTATGATTCACTGGTAACCTGGCGGGCGGGACAGACGGATGATAAGGCCCAAGGCCCAGAAAGCCGGCTCAAGTTATGGTGGGCCGGTTTAAGAGGAAATGCGTGAGGAATATTTATCTTACAAGGAATTAAGACCTGGACTTGTATCCGGTTTGTATTAGAGATAGACTAGTCCTAATCCTAATAGGACTCCACATGTAACCCGCCCCTTCAACATATATAAGGAGGGGCAGGGCTCCCCAAAGTGGGACAAGCAAGAAGAAACAATCTCTAGGGCTAGACACAACTAGAGGAGAGCCGGTTTACGGCGACTCTCTCATGAGCATAATGAGACCTAGCTCCAAACAGCATGTAGGGTTGTTACCGGATGATGTTTCGCGGGGCCCGAAGCTGTCTAAATCCTTGTCTTGTGTTGCGTCTATCGATTCCGCTCAACCCCTCTCAAGCTACCACATAGATGTGTTGGCCTCGCGACCAAGTCCTGACACTAAGGACATCTACCGTGACAAACCACGACAAGCTCCAAAGCCAAAACCCAAGAGGAGCACTAGGAACATACCTGCTGAGGAGAAAAACAAGGCCCCAGTGCCTCAAGTTGCTGAAGAAGAAGATGATTCTGTTGTTTTGAGAAAGCTGAAGCCCAAGATCCCCGATCACAATGATGCACACCCAGTTGTAGAGAATATGAAAATCAGGAAGGATTCAGGATTGAGACTATGGAGAGAGTCTGATCCATATGCTACCAGGAGAAGGACTACTGTGGACTACAGATTCCACACTAAGGAATAGCAGGACTTCTATGAGACAATTCTGCTTGACGAGAAGCCCATAGTGTGTGACATGAGATGAGTTGACTGGGAGTTCATCAAGGAGAATGTGGATCACTTCCCTGGTGTATATGACAGCTTCAAGGCATGTGGAGTTGATAAGTTTGTGGCTTAGAAGTTCACCAAGTGGAATGATGAGCTCATTATGCAATTTTACTCCACTGCACACTTCTATCCAGATGGAAGGATTTTGTGGATGTCTGAGGGTACTAGGTACCAGTCTACAGTTGAAGAATGGGCTCAATTGATCAGTGCTCCTAAAGAACATGAGGATGACTTGGATATCTATGCAAAGAAGAAGAAGGACCACAACTCTATGGCCAACATGTACAAAGAGATCGCAGATGCTGCTTTGGATACACATAAGTTTGGATCTGTACACTATTTGTTGTCTGGTCTGCCAACTATCAACTGGATTCTAAGGCACACACTACTACCCAAGTCAGGGGATTACAAGATGATCAGAGGACATGCCATAAACCTGCTTCATATATTTGATGTCCCACAAAAGTTAAAGGTTATGAGCCTGATTGTGGAAACAATCAAGAGGACTGCAACTGATCAGAAGAGCAGTTGTGGATATGCCCCACAAATTCAGGAGCTAATCAACTCAAAGATGGGCAAAGGCAAGTACATTTTGGATAAGGAGCACCTGCCCATCTACCCTGAATTTGAGGACAACACAGTTGTCATGACTGAGAATGAACCATCATCTGTGCAAGCACAAGAAAAGAGAGAGAAGGCTAAAGCTAAGAAAGCTGCAAAGATGCCAACTGTGGAAGAGGCATCTCAGGTATTCTTGAAGAGCAAGCAAGACTAGCTTGGATATCTGATCCAATCCACTCTGAGGATTGAGCAGGGCTTGGCCACCCTGACCAAGAACCAGGAGAGTTTGGAAAGGATTATGGAGACAAAATTCTATGACAATGATGTCAAGGTAACTGAAATCCAAACTGCAGTTGGGCAACTTCAGGAGGGAGCAGAGGAGAAGAAGGGCAAGTCTACCACAGATGCATTTGCTAGAGTGCCCAGAGGACAGACATCTGCTACAGTGTCAGTGACTGACACTAGAACAACAACTCCAGTTCCAACTCCAGCAGCTACTCCACCAGCTCCAGCTACTTCATCAGAAGCCTTCGTCCTTGGAGTTCTCTCAACACCACCTCCCGAAGATCAAGCCTGAGAGTCGTTTAGCACTATGCATTTTCAAACTTTTTGGTAACTTGTTGCCAAAGGGGGAGAAAAATGTATAGATCATAGGCTTCGAGAGAGAGAGTGTTGGTTTTTTATCTCTCTTTGCACTTATTTGGTTTTGTTGAAACTTTATTGCGTGCTTGTGTGATTCTAGTTTGTGTCCTTGTGAGATACTTGTTTGATCATGTGTTTGATCATATGCTACCCTTCATGCTTGTTGGATAATGCTATCTTTCATACCCTATTATGATCATTCACTTTGCTTGGTGATGAGTGCATGTTTTTAATCTCTATCATTTTGAGCGGTCCACCAAGATGATGTGACATGGAAGAGTAGCCCATGATCCTAATCGATTGTGCATTTGTATTCAAAAGCAAATATTAAACAATGCACAAATTTAGGGGAGCTCTTGCTTATCACATACTTCTCAAAGCGACGATGTTTTTCAATACTATTTATCATTTGTCGAAGCTTTGATCTATATGTTGTCATCAATTACCAAAAAGGGGGAGATTGAAAGTACAACTATCCCTGGGTGGTTTTGTTAATTCCTAACAACATATAGCTCATTGAGCTAATCCTATTCCAAGATGAATATTTTAGGAAAACTCAATGATTGGCATGGCATGGATTAGAAAGTGGACCCTTCAAAATGCAAAGGACAAAGGATTGGCTTAAGCTCAAAGCACAAGATTATACATTTTCTATCTTAGTGATCCAAGATCACATTGAGTCTATAGGAAAAGCCAATACTATTAAGAAGGGATGAGGTGTTGCTTAATGAGGCTCTTGCTCAAAATGCTTAGTGATATGCTCCAAAACGCTCCACTACTTTCTCATATCCACATATGTCCTAAACCAAAAAGTCCAACTCGGCCCCACCGAAATTTCATATCCGGATCTACCGAGTTCAATTGTGATAGCCACTGCCAGAAACCCTAATCAATTCGGTCTCACCGATAGGGATCTCGGTCCCACCGAGATGGGGTTGTAATCTCTCTGTTTCCTTTTCGTAACGTTTTGGTTAAACCGAGATGAGCGATCGGTCCCACCGAGATTGCAATGCAAACTCTCTGTTTCCCTTTCGTAACGTTCCGGTCCAACCGAGATGAGCGAATCGGTCTCACCGAGTTTGCTTACCAACTCTCTGTTTGACTATTACCAAAATTGGTCTCACCGAGTTTGTGTAATCGGTCTCATCGAGATTACGTTATGCCCTAACCCTAATGACATCGGTCCCACCGAGTTGATCCAGTCGGTCCCACCGAGAATCCTAACGTTCACATTTTGAACTAAATCGGTGCGACCGAGTTTCATGATTCGGTCCCACCGAGTTTGGTGATTTGTGTGTAAAGGTTAGATTTTGTGTGGAGGCTATATATACCCCTCCACCCACTCTTCATTCGTGGAGAGAGCCATCAGAACATGCGTACACTTCCAATACATATTTTCTGAGAGAGAACCACCTACACTTGTGTTGAGGTCAAGATATTCCATTCCAACCACATAAATATTGATCTCTAGCCTTCCCCAAGTTGCTTTTCACTCAAATCTTCTTTCCACCAAATCCAATCCTATGAGAGAGAGTTGAGTGTTGGGGAGACTATCATTTGAAGCACAAGAGCAAGGAGTTCATCATCAACACACCATTTGTTACTTCTTGGAGAGTGGTGTCTCCTAGATTGGCTAGGTGTCACTTGGGAGCCTCCGACAAGAATGTGGAGATGAACCAAGGAGCTTGTAAGGGCAAGGAGATCGCCTACTTCATGAAGATCTACCCGAGTGAGGCAAGTCCTTCGTGGGCGACGGCCATGGTGGGATAGACAAGGTTGCTTCTTCATGGACCCTTCGTGGGTGGAGCCCTCCGTGGACTCGCACAACCGTTACCTTTCGTGGGTTGAAGTCTCCATCAACGTGGATGTATGATAGCACCACCTATCGGAACCACGATAAAAAATCTCCGTGTCAACATTGCGTTTGCTCCTTCAAACTCATCCCTTTACCTTCATATGCAATTGTTTTACATTCCGCTGCTATACACTTAGAATTGCATGTGTAGGTTGATTGATTGACTTGTGCTAAGTTGCTAATATCACCCAAGAACTAAAATTGGAAAAAGGCTAGATTTTTATTTGGTCAAGTAGTCTAATCACCCCCCTCTAGACATACTTACGATCCTAAAAGTGGTATCAGAGCTTTGGTCTCCATTTTCTTTGATTTCCATAGCTATTGGTGGTCATAGCCTTGGTTTCACAACCTAGGAGAGTATGGCATCTAGCGAGGGAAATTACCACCGTAGAGGTCCTTACTTTGATGGTACTAATTTTGCTAGTTGGAAGCATAAGATGAAAATGCATATTCTTGGACATAACCCCGCCGTTTGGGCTATTGTGTGTATTGGCTTGCAAGGTGAATTCTTTGATGGGAGAGAACCAAACCGTGAAGCTACCGCGGAAGAGTTGAAGATGCTACAATACAATTCTCAAGCTTGTGATATTCTCTTCAACGGATTGTGCCCCGAAGAATTCAACAAAATCAGTCATCTTGAGAATGCAAAGGAAATTTGGGATACTTTTATTGATATGAACGAAGGTACCGACTCCTTCAAGGAATCCAAATTGGATGTGCTTCAAAGTCAACTTGACAAGTTCAAAATGAAGGATGGTGAAGGTGTCGCTGAAATGTACTCTAGGATTGCTCTCATCACAAATGAGATTGCCAGCTTAGGAAGTGAAGAGATGACCGATAGATTCATCATCAAGAAGATCCTAAGAGCCTTGGATGGAAAATATGATACCGTGTGCACATTGATCCAAATGATGCCCAATTACAAAGATCTCAAGCCAACGGAAGTCATTGGAAGAATTGTTGCTCATGAGATGTCACTCAAGGATAAGGAAGAGCTTCACAACAAGTCAAGTGGTGCTTACAAAGCCTCGTGTGGTTCTCCCACATCATCGAGTGAGAAGCAAACCTTCAATGAAGAATTGAGCTTAATGGTGAAGAACTTCAACAAGTTCTACAAGAGTAGAAGCAAAGAAAGAAGCTCCAAGTCATGGTCCTACAATGACAAAAGATCTTCTAGTCATGAGCGAAATTGTTACAATTGTGGAAGACCCGGACACTACTCCAATGAGTGTACGACCCCCTACAAAAGAAGAGAAGATTCTCCCAAATGAAGAAGTAAAGAGAAGAATCACCACCAAGAGAAAGGAGTAGAGATGATCGTTATGAACGAAGACCCTCTCGGAGAAGCAAGGACTCAGAAAGGAAGGAAAAGTCATCAAGGAGCTACACAAAAAGAAGATATCAAGCTCATGTTGGTGAATGGGTATCCGGCTCCGACTCCGACAATCACTCCGAAAGAAGTTATCACTCCGACTCCGAATATACTCAAGATGAAGGTGTTGCCGGTCTAGCACTTGTGTCAACCAACTCCTACGACATATTTGCCTCACCAAATGAAGGAATTGGAAGATGCTTCATGTCCAAAGGTCCAAAGGTAACACATCCTGAGTATGTTGATTTCAACAGTGATGAAGATGATTTGCTAGGTGATGATAATTTACTTGTTGACAACTCTAGTGATGAAAACTATGATGAAACGTCAATTAATCATGCTAATCAAGATAAAACGAATGAAGATGATAAGAAGGAGATTGAGCGTCTAACTAAAGAACTAAACACTCTTAAGTTAGCTCATGAAACTACCTTGGAAAATCATCGAGAACTTTTAAAGACTCATGACAAGCTACGCTTTGAAAAGTTAAACCTTGAGCAAGAGCATGAGTTTTTAAAGGCAACCAATGATGATCTCCGCAAGAAAAGTTCTTCTTACATTGCCAAGCGTTTACTCTTGTCTACTTACATGCCACAAGTTAAATCTAGCAACAAGAACAAGAAAGATTCCTCATCTAGTAGTAACAACAATCATGCTAAATCCAATGTTGTTGCTTCTAGTAGTTCTCTTGATTCCACTAATGATTCTCTTAGCCAAGTTACACTTGAGTAAGAAAATAGCTTATTGAAGGGAATCATAGAGAAAGGTGTTTACAAGAGTCTTGCCGGAAGTAAGCAATTTGAGGAAATTGTGCGCAAGCAAGGAAGACACCGGAAGAATCAAGGTGTTGGTTTTGAACGAAAGTTCGATGCCAATGGAGTTGAGTGGGAAGAAGATCAATACACAAAGATGAAGTTTGTTCCTAACAAGAGAAGTATGATCCTACTTCTTTCAAAGGAACACAAGCTCAAGATGATCTTCCACCACAAGATCACAAGCAAAAAGGCAAGGAAAAGCTTCAAGAGGAAATTTATGCATTTGAAGAAGCATCTAAGGCCTTGGTCAAGTGTGTTCCCAAGACTACATCAAGTTCTACTTCATCAAGCACAACTACGATTCCAAGGATTCCCATCAAGATGATGTGGATCCCGAAGATGAAGAACTAGAGAGTTCTTGAGGGTGACTCTGCCAACATACTTCACTCTTATCATTTTGGCGAGGACAAGTGCAAACAACTTCCATATCTTGCACTAGTTCAAGGAGTCACAAACCCTCTTGTTGGTAAGACAAGGGACAAGGTAACCTAATGCTTTCATGGACATCATCTTGTGTATGCATCACTCTATGTCTATGGATATCCTTGTTTGTTCCTTGTGGGACTAACTCGTGTAGGTATTGAAAGTGCAACTCACTCCAAAGGATTGCTCCGAATGATCTACATCAACATTGAGCGTCTACATCTTCAACACCTACATGAAGTCATCATCGACAAAACCCAAGGTTAGTTCATCCCTCTTAGGGGGGTTATCACATCTAGGGGGAGCTTTACTCAAATCAATGAGCTAAAGCAACTCTAATGGTGTGATCACAACAATGCTTTATGTAAAAGTCGTAACCCCACTCGTGCTTAAACGATGACTATAACCTATGATCAAGTGTTCTCATTTGACTCCTATGTCAATATACTCATATATAGATGACCTTGTCATCGCCAATTGCTTGATAGATGCTAGAATGCTTGTGCATGCTTTGTCACATATTTCATTTGCCATTTTATTGAGTGAGCATGTTGGTTGCATATTTTACTCATTCGAGGACATCCATTTGTTGCTTTGACTGTTTGACTTTTTCTCTTTTTGCCAAATGGATGAACAAGAATGCCTAAGAACACCCTCTAGCTATCTATGATTTTCTCGTCGCAAACTCTATTTTATGCTACATCACAAAGTTTGATCAAGTCAGATTCGAACCACTCTGTATGAGGAGCACTCAGAGATCCCGATTCGTTATAGACTTAAACCTCCAAAACCTCTTTGTGCATCTCGGTCTGGTCGATTCATCCTTTTCGGTCCTACCGAGTCACCAAGTTGATCTAGGGTTTTCAATCCCGGTGCAACCGATTAGAACTTTTCGGTCACACCGAGTTGCAGTAACTGCTCGTAGTTTTGCATCTCGGTGCCACCGAGTCGTTCCACTCGGTCACATCGACAGGTTCAGGTTATATATACCACCGGGTCAAATTTTGGAAATTTCTCTGAATCTCTTCACCTGCGCGTAACCTACTCTGCCGCTGGTCTCCGCCGCCGTCAACGGATATCTTCACCGCCGTTGCCGCCGTAGCAAGTTCGTTGCCGAACTAGGGTACGAACTTGATCATTGTGCTAATCCTTAACTCCGATTCGTAGCACATTTCTTTTCCATGATTCTTGCCATGATTGAAATCATCATGTCCGGTGAAATCATCCCATAGATTAGTTTTGATTTGAAATTTTAGGGTTAGGTCTCCGCCGAACTCATCTCGGACCGACCGAGTTGTAGAAATCGGTCTCACTGATTTTGGCTTAGGCCAGAGCACGCACATTTTCGGTCTGACCAAAAATTGCAAATCGGTGTGACCGAGTTCGATTCTCTGTGAAACCCTACCAGTCTCGGTACCACCAAACGGTGACTCGGTCTGACCGAGTTCACTAGTTCAGGTTCGAAAAGCTGCTTCGGTATCACCGAGTTTACAAATTGGTAGACCCAAAATGCTTTCTGTGAAGAACTAAAAATAAGTTTTTAAGTCATCAGTTTTGCGAAAACTCCTGTACTTTGTGATGCTCATCTACTCTACCTCATCTATGACCTATTCGCAGGGTCTGCTGACAGTTTGCCTGCAAGATGTCTAACCAAAGTGACAGCCAGAACAAGTCAGAGGAACAGGTTCAGTTGAGTGAGGGCACTATTCCCTCTAGCAGCTATGATGAAGGCAGCAGGAGCACTCCAAGCAATCTGCCAAAGGCTGGCACCAGGACAAGAAAGAAGAGAACTTCTGACTCTGAAGATGAAGATTATGTGGCTGTTGAAGATGAAGCCACTTCAAAGAAGAAAGTGCTGAAGAAAGAGTATGTCTCATCTACTGCAACTAAGACAGGTCTGAAAAGAAAGATGCCAGCAAGAAGACAGCCCATGTCTAAGCCAAGAAAAGTTGCCACAGGAGAAACAATGGAGTTTACTCTTGAACCCAAGGAAACTGGAGATGGGAAGAAGAGAAAAGAAAGGGTCAAGAAGACCATTGACAGAGTTATTGGGAAGCCATCTATGATGAGAGATTCTGAAGAAGAGGAAGAGGAAGAGGATGCTGCACCAGCACCCAAAGCTCAAAAGCTTATGGGAGATGCAATCAGATCAGGGGCTGCTCCATCTAAGCCCAAATCTGCTCCTAAGGCTGCTGCTCCAGCTCCAAAGCCAAAACCCAGGAGGAGCAATAGGAACATACCTGTTGAGGAGAAAAACAAGGCCCCAGTGCCTCAAGCTGCTGAAGAAGAAGATGATTCTGTTGTTTTGAGAAAGCTGAAGCCCAAGATCCCCGATCGCAGTGATGCACACCCAGTTGCAGAGAATATGAAAATCAGGAAGGATTCAGGATTGAGACTATGGAGAGAGTCTGATCGATATGCTACCAGGAGAAGGACTCCTGTGGACTACAGATTCCACACTAAGGAACAACAGGACTTCTATGAGACAATTCTGCTTGACAAGAAGCCCATAGTGTGTGACGTGAGATGGGTTGACTGGGAGTTCATCAAGGAGAATGTGGATCACTTCCCTGGTGTATATGACAGCTTCAAGGCATGTGGAGTTGATAAGTTTGTGGCTCAGAAGTTCACCAAGTGGAATGATGAGCTCATTATGCAATTTTACTCCACTGCACACATCTATCTAGATGGAAGGATTGTGTGGATGTCTGAGGGCACTAGGTACTAGTCTACAGTTGAAGAATGGGCTCAATTGATCAATGCTCCTGAAGAACATGAGGATGACTTGGATATCTATGCAAAGAAGAAGAAGGACCACAACTCTATGGCCAACATGTACAAAGAGATCCCAGATGCTGCTTTGGATACATATAAGTTTGGATCTGTACACTATTTGTTGTCTGGTCTGCCAACTATCAATTGGATTCTAAGGCACACACTGCTACCCAAGTAAGTGGATCACAAGATGATCATAGGACATGCCATAAACCTGCTGCATATATTTGATGTCCCACAAAAGTTAAAGGTTATGAGCCTGATTGTGGAAACAATCAAGAGGACTACAACTGATCAGAAGAGAAGTTGTGGATATGCCCCACAAATTCAGGAGCTAATCAACTCAAAGATGGGGAAAGGCAAGTACATTTTGGATAAGGAGCACCTGCCCATCTACCCTGAATTTGAGGACAACACAGTTGTCATGACTGAGAATGAACCATCATCTGTGCAAGCACAAGAAAAGAGAGAGAAGGCTAAAGCTGAGAAAGCTGCAAAGATGCCAACTGTGGAAGAGGCATCTCAGGTATTCTTGAAGAGAAAGCAAGACTAGATTGGATATCTGATCCAATCCACTCTGAGGATTGAGCAGGGCTTGGCCACCTTGACCAAGAACCAGGAGATTTTAGAAAAGATTATTGAGACAGAATTCTATGACCTTGATGTCAAGGTAACTGAAATCCAAACTGCAGTTGAGCAACTTCAGGAGGAAGCAGAGGAGAAGAAGGGCAAGTCTACCATAGATGCATTTTCTAGAGTGCCCAGAGGACAGAGATCTGCTGCAGTGCCAGTGACTGACACTAGAACTACAACTTCGGCACCAGCAGGTACAACTCCAGTTCCAACTCCAGCAGCTACTCCACCAGCTGCAGCTACTTCATCAGAAGCCTTCGTCCTTGGAGTTCTCTCAACACCACCTCCCGAAGATCAAGCCTGAGAGTCGTAGCACTATGCATTTTCAAACTTTTTGGTAACTTGTTGCCAAAGGGGGAGAAAAATGTATTGATCATAGGCTTCGAGAGAGAGAGAGAGAGAGAGTGTGTGTGTGTTAGTTTTTTTATCTCTCTTTGCACTTATTTGATTTGGTTTGAAACTTTATTGCGTGCTTGTGTTATACTAGTTTGTGTCCTTGTGAGATACTTGTTTGATCATGTGTTTGATCATATGCTACCCTTAATGCTTGTTGGATAATGCTATCTTTCATATCCTATTATGATCATTCACTTTGCTTGGTGATGAGTGCATGTTTTTAATCTCTATCATTTTGAGCACTCCACCAAGATGTATGTGAGATGGAAGAGTAACCCATGATCCTAATCGATTGTGCATTTGCATTCAAAAGCAAATCTTAAATAATTCACAAATTTAGGGGGAGCTCTTGCTTATCACATACTTCTCAAAGCGACGATGTTTTTCAATACTATTTATCATTTGTCGAAGCTTTGATCTATATGTTGTCATCAGTTACCAAAAAGGGGGAGATTGAAAGTGCAACTATGCCTGGGTGGTTTTGGTAATTCCTAGCAACATATAGATCATTGAGCTAATGCTATTCCAAGATGAATATTTCAAGAAAGCTCAATGATTGGCGTGGCATGGATTAGAAAGTGGACCCTTCAAAATGCTAAGGACAAAGGATTGGCTGAAGCTCAAAGCACAAGACTCTACATTTTCTATTTTAGTGATCCAAGATCACATTGAGTCTATAGGAAAAGCCAATACTATTAAGAAGGGATGAGGTGTTGCTTAATGAGGCTCTTGCTCAAAATGCTTAGTGATATGCTCCAAAACCCTCCACTACTTTCTCATATCCACATATGTCCTAAACTAAAAAGTCCAACTCGGCCCCACTGAAATTTAATATCCAGAGCCACCGAGTTCAGTTGTCATAGCCACTGCGAGAAACCCTAATCAATTCGTTCTCACCGATAGGGATCTCGGTCCCACCGAGATGGGGTTGTAATCTCTCTATTTCCTTTTTGTAATGTTTCGGTCAAACCGAGATGAGCGATCGGTCCCACCGAGATTGCAATGCAAACTCTTTGTTTCCCTTTCGTAACGTTTCGGTCCAACCGAGATGAGCGAATCGGTCCCACCGAGTTTGCTTGACCAACTCTCTGTTTGACTATTACCAAAATTGGTCTCACCGAGTTTGTGTATTCGGTCTCATCGAGATTACGTAGGCCCTAACCCTAATGACATCGGTCCCACCGAGTTGATCCAGTCGGTCCCACCGAGAATCCTAACATTCACATTTTGAACTAAATCGGTCCGACCGAGTTTCATGATTCGGTCCCACCGAGTTTGGTGACTTGTGTGTAACGGTTAGATTTTGTGTGGAGGCTATATATACCCCTCCACCCACTCTTCATTCTTGGAGAGAGCCATCAGAACATGCCTACACTTCCAATAAAAATTTTCTGAGAGAGAACCACCTACACTTATGTTGAGGTCAAGATATTCCATTCCAACCACATAAATCTTGACCTCTAGCCTTCCCCAAGTTACTTTCCACTCAAATCTTCTTTACACCAAATCCAATCCTATGGGAGAGAGTTGAGTGTTGGGGAGACTATCATTTGAAGCACAAGAGCAAGGAGTTCATCATCAACACACCATTTGTTACTTCTTGGAGAGTGGTGTCTCCTAGATTGGCTAGGTGTCACTTGGGAGCCTCCGACAAGATTGTGGAGTTGAACCAAGGAGTTTGTAAGGGCAAGGAGATCGCCTACTTCATGAAGATTTACCCGAGTGAGGCAAGTCCTTAGAGGGAGACGGCCATGGTGGGATAGACAAGGTTGCTTCTTCGTGGACCCTTCGTGGGTGGAGCCCTCCGTGGACTCGCGCAACCGTTACCCTTCATGGGTTGAAGTCTCCATCAACGTGGATGTACGATAGCACCACCTATCGGAACCACGGATAAAAAATCTCCGTGTCAACATTGCGTTTGCTCCTTCAAACTCATCCCTTTACCTCCATCGAGAGGGCCCGAACCTGGGTAAACATTGTGTCCCTTGCTTTCTGTTACCATCAGCCTAAGATGCACAGATCGGGACCCCCTACCCGAGATCCGCCGGTTTTGACACCGACATTGGTTCTTTCATTGAGAGTTCCTCTGTGTCGTTGCTGCAAGGCTGGATGGTGCCTTTAATTGTCAATAACACGGTCCAGGGAGAGACTTTTCTCCCCAGACAGATCTTCGTGTTCGGAGGCTTCGCACTGCGGGCCAATTCGCTTGGCCATCTGGAGCAGATCGACAGCTATGCCCCTGGCCACTAGGTCAGGTTCGGAAACCTGAACTACACGGCCGATATCCGCGGAGACTTGATCTTCGACGGAATCGGGCCTATGCCAGGAGTGCCGGACAGTCACGATGAGCACGGCCTAGACCTACTGTCGGACAGTGCTCGGGATATCACCCCTGCAGTAGTCCCGGACCTAAATCCGGAGCAGACTGCGTGGCCCAAGGATGGGTGGATGGACCCCACCCCGCAGGATGCACACTCATCGGTGGTAGAGCCGAACACAGGCCTCACCTCTAAGGAAGCCTATGACTCCGGACCCCCGGACTCATATCCGGTTGTAGGTCCCAGTCCGCGCTCTCCTGAGCCCGCCGAACCTGGTTGGGCTCCGGTAATGGAGTTCACCGCAGCGGATATCTTCCAACACTCGCCCTTTGGTGACGTGCTGAACTCGTTGAAGTCTCTCTCTTTGTCAGGAGGCTCGTGGACGAACTATGTCTGGCTCGAGTGGGAAGCAGGCGACGAAGGAATTTGTTGCCCACCCACCACCCACTTCATTGCCACGATCGATGATCTAACCGACGTGCTTGACTTTGACTCCAATGACATCGACGGTATGGACGACGATGCAGGAGAAGAACAGGAACCACCACTCACGGGGAGATGGATAGCCACCTCCTCATATGATATATATATGGTGGACACTCAGAAAGAAACCAATGGCGACGAGGCAACGGAGGATAACCCCTCAGGGAGAAAAGCAAAACATGGGCGTCGTCGGCGCCGCTCCAAGCCCCGCCACAACAATACCGGCCTAGGAGACGAAAACAATCCAGATGGTGCCGAAGAGGAATACAACCCCGATCAGCCTGCCTTCGAGCAGGCCGAACAGGTGACGGACGGATATCCGGAGGAGGACAACTACATGCCCCCTCCGAAGACGAGATTAGCCTTGGCAATGCCGAATGCGGCGTGCCTGACGATCCAGTGGAGCAAGTTCACTTCAAGCGACGGCTCATGGCCACGGCAAGGAGCCTGCAAAGGAAACAACAGCAGCTCAAAGCTGACCAAGATTTGCTCGTGGACAGATGGACCAAGGTCCTGGCCACCGAAAAATTTAAACTCGACCGCCCCGACAAAGGGCACACACGGCATAATTCGCTACCCCGACCTAAGTAGGAGAACCCAAGGCACATACCCCGACGTCAACACACCACAACGGTCCAAGACAATACGAAGGATACACGAAGAGGCATCCTCAAGCCTCGGCGCAATTGTCATAAACGTCAAGTCAGGGAAGTTGGTGCCAAATCCAGCAACTCCCAGTCCGGTCAGCGGACAAAGAACAACTCAAGCCTATCTGTCCCGAGCAACATACTCGGTCAACCATGTGAAATTCATGGTACTCCTAGAAGGACGGCCAAGCACACCAATAGAGAATGCCTGATCCTCAAAACAAAGCGGTCGGTCGTGTGCCAATAACGATGAGGGGAGGAGTCCAACAACGGCAAAGTCAAAAGATCCTCCAGATCATAAAAGTACGCCCGATCTCCCCCGATCACATCAACCATCCGGACAATATCAACCACAACAATTTAATTGCAGTACCTCTAGACCTAGTAGTCTGGGGGCTCCATCTCACATAAAGCCCCGCGGGTATGAAACCACAAATAACATCTTCTAAAAAGATGCCAGGTGCAAAGGCCAAGTTTTATTGGCCCACCACTCTAACGGTTGTCTTCAGATCACCAAAAAATGCCACACCAAAGAATAATTCTTCGGCACCTTCCCCTCATACGGTAATTTACCATATGTTAACGGCACGAACCACGTCGACTAGATTCCACGTGGTAAACCATTAGGCCAACCCCGTGTGATATAATCACACCTATGGGCAAGGCCGAACCCCGCCCTTAGAGCGGAAATCATACCGCTGCCGGAGTAGCGAGTCGTGCCTGCCTATCAAAATTTTGATATGACAGCCAACTATCCGGACACCAACTAAGGAGTCCGCGCTACTTCACGGTATAACGGCTGGGTTAACCAGGTTCCGGTCAGGAACCCTCGGACTAACCACAAGAGGACGTTTAGCTGCCCCCAAGTATTTGCCTTTACAAACTAACTTTGACGTAGAACAGGATTGACGACGTGGAATCGGCCCGAACACACCAGGGTAGGAACACGCAAGTGAACCTCCCCCAAAGAAGGCAGTCCAGATTCACTTCAGATCCACTCACAGCCCCCTCCAGTCCGGCCATGACAGGTTCCGCCAAAAACACCTCTTTTCATAATCATAAATCGTACTCATATGCATAGACATATCACCCTACTACAATGCGTAGACTTAAATAACACTTACCGGCAGTTGTTTCTCATCGACGCCTCTTTGTCAAAAATGGCACCCACGCCTTGTGTTATGCCCGATTATGCCAGGGGATTCACAGTACGACAATAAAGTCCGACCACCTTTTCGGTCGCTCGGCACCCCGAACTTATAGCACTATATGCATCAGCTCCGAATCATGTCTTGGGTCATTGGTTGGGTTTGCCCGGCTTCCATGTTTTGGTACCTTACGTTCCGCCCCATCGGCTAAGGTAGCGCTGGGAGAACTACTGCGATTGTGTCCCGGTTCTGCCGGACGAGCACCTCAGTAGAGAAAGCCGAAAACTGACTGTCATGATACAGCGAGAGCTGGTTAGCTATTCGAGAGGTTGTAAAATCCTTAAAGATTTATTCTGCATAACGCCATTATAAATGCAGAGTGCGACGGATCGGTCTTCCGATCAGGCGCCAATAGAGCCCCTAGTTCAGCCTTTCGAACACTAAGGGTTGCGCCGACCATACTCGAATTCCTATGGCTAAGTGAGAGTGGTAAAGCCCTATAGTCCGATTGCCTGGTTTGTGGTGAGGAACACCTCCTTAAAAGGACCCAGCCATGGGATAAAGAGTGTTCAGGTATGTCCCGAACACCCCCGTATTTCTTTCATGGGGGCAGAAGTCGACGACTGGCCAACTCTCAGGATTTACATACAATAAACAACCGGACAGGAAGAAGAAATGTTCAACCAAAACAGGCAATAAATAATAAAAGTGCCATTATCCCATATTACAAAGAACAACACGAATGCCCTCAGGGAAATATAATGTCTTTGGTACACTTATCCGCCACAAGGCGGGCTCCCTTCAGTACACCTTCATAGTACAACTCGGGCTTGCGGTGCTCCTTACCCTCTGGCGGCCCCTCAGTCATGAGCTTCTACGCATCAAGCTTCCCCCAATGCACTTTTGCACGGGCAAACGCCATGCGCGCACCCTCTATACAGACCGATCGCTTAATAGCATCAAGCCGAGGACAGGCGCCCACAATCCGCTTCACGAGTCCGGTAATCGCCGAATTGGCTCCATGAACCACAGCCGAACAACCAAGTCCTTCATGGCTAGTTCGGCCGCCGGTGCAGTTCGACCAGCTGCTTCAGTTGATCGATAAAGGGCACCTGATAGTTCGGCGCCAAATACTGCAACCAGAAATCCCTCTCCGCAGACTTCTTAGCCTCAGTCCGGTAGAATTGGGCGGCATCTGATATGCTGCGAGGTAGATCCGCAAACGCCCCTGGAAAAACAAGAATTCAGCTTGTCGCTTAGAGTTCTTCCCATTATCATGTAAAAATGGCCATGAATACAAAAGGCCTTACCAACCACAACCTTCCGGGCCTCCTGAATGTCCCGCACAGCACCTCGGGCTTCTTCCCGAGCATCCTCCACGGCTTGGAGAGCTTGGGCGAGTTCGGATTCTTTCCCTACTAGACTCTACTCCAAGCCCTCGCTTTTCTTCACAGCCTCCTGGAGCTCTCGCTCAGCTGCGATGACCCTGGCCTCGTGTTTCTCACGAAGCGCCTGTTCGGCGGCAGCCTTCTCGTTGGCATCAGCCACAGCCTTCTTCAGTGCCTCATATTCGGCACTCGCTCCTAGAGCATACAATACAAATACTTTTCACTAGGCACAATTACTCATTCGTGCCGAATTTAAGACAATGTTTCAACATACCTTGCTTGTCCTCCAATTGCTTCTTCACACGGCCAAGTTCCACTTTGGCCCGTTCCAGGCTCTGCTTCAGTTCGGACACTTCCGCATTATGAGCGGCCGTCTTCTCTGCAGACGTCTGTTTTCACACAAAGGGGTATACGTCATTAACAAAGGCTCCTGCAAAAGCAGAGGATTTGATCCCCTGCCCGGCTCTTTCTCTCTTTCGCCGGACACTGTATCAGGGCCACTACTCATATTATGACGATTCCTCAAAGGTTTCTTAGAAAACATACCTCAAAGGCCTTTATAAGGCCAAGGCAGGACTCATTCAGCCCGCTCTCGGTGGACTGAATCTTTTCAATCACCGCACCCATGAGGGTCCGATGTTCATCGACGATAGACGCGCTCTTTAACGATGTCGATAGACCGCCAGGCAGCTTTGCTTGGACAGAGGTTGCCGGCGGAGTAGGCAAGCCTCCCACCGTCGAAGGTGGCTGCTCGCCCGATCCTGGAGCCTTAGAGGTCTCCAGGACCTTGTCCGGCTGTGGTCCGAACCCGAGATCGCCCCCACCGTCGACACGCCGGGGGGCCGCCGCCCCCGTGTGTCCGGCCCCAGAGACATGCCTCCCCTGGTCCGGGTCTCGTTGAGACGACACCTCAGTGTCGCGCCTGGAATTCAAGGAAGGGGCCTCTGGAGGCGTCTCGCTAGCCAAAGCGTCTGAGCTCAGCGAATCCTCCGATGAGGACTGTCCGGCGCGAGACCTCGCCGGGCTGTACGAAATATGGCAACAGTTAAAACTACTATACCCAAACGACCCTGGATGCATATGCGTGTTCGGATTTCGGATACTTATGACTTTTCCAGGGGTTGGGCCCTGGGATCCCACTCCGGGCTGTTATCGGTAGCCGTGGTGGATGCCTCTAGGTGGGAACCTCTCCCCTCTTGGGCGATTCGGCCTCCAGGGACGAGGAAGCCATCCTTTTCTTCCCACCTCCAGAGTGAGGCTCGTCCTCCTCTACTTCCTCCTCTTCGTCTTCAGAAGAAGGAGCGTCGCTGGAGTCTCGCGGCGACGGAGGCCACTCCGGGTCTTTTTGACCTTCTTGGAGGCCTCTTTCTTTGGCGCCTCGTAAGGCGCGGGGACCAGCATCTTCGTCAAAAGAGGTCCGGCCGGTTCCTCTGGCAGCGGGGCCGGACAATGTATCCGCTCCACCTTTTTTATCCATCCCTGGGGCCATGATAAAGCATGATAAAAATGTCTCCCTCAGGACATGCCAACTGAAGCATGGATGGACAGAGCGTGGCTATAACTTACCGGGCTTGCAGAATGGGATAATTGATACCCATGGTCCTCGGCGGAGCCCGACCATGATTTACCGGACTTAAAGAGCACCTTCCAGATATCCTTGTGGGAGGAATCATAGAGCTCCCGAAGGGTTTGGGGCTCGGTTGGGTCGTACTCCCACAAATTGCAGGCTCGACGCTGGCAAGGGAGAACCAGGCAAACTAACATCACCTGGACTACGTCGACGAGCTTGACGTCCTTGTCGACCATACTCTGGACGCGCGTTTGGAGCAGTGACAGCTCACCGGACGAGGACCAGTTCTGTCAGGACCCCAATTCTAAGTCACATCGATCTAGCATGTAACCCTCATATCACTTTGCGGCCTCACGCACGGTATTCCCACGGGTGTCGCCTTACCATGGCCCGGGACCGTTTGCGTCTTTTGGCTCACGTATATGATAGTGTCGCTAGCATCCATATGACAGAGAACCCGGGCCGACATGACTAGTCGTGAACCCAAAGTGGCACTAACTTACGGGGACAGGCATACATGAATCAACATCGAGCATGTCGGTCAGCAGCGTGCGAATCCGGCTGTAGCACTGGCTTAACAGACTCGAACCCGGCTGTAGCAGGCTAGGCAGGACTCGATGTCACCGCGTGACATTTCCCGAAGGACGGAACACGAGAACGAAGTGAATCACATGACGGCCAGTCAAGTGTTCCGGAGCAGTAGTGATGGGCTAGACGGACTCCGGTGAACCGGGCTGTAGCGGACTACTATGGCTTATGGAAGCACAAGACTACATTTCCCCATAAGAGAGGCTACCAAGGATAAACAACTAGGTTGTCGGATCCCACACATACCAAGCATTTCAATCATACACACAATATGCTCGATATGTGTAAATACAACATGGCATCACAACAAAACTCTACGACTCAAAGTATTTATTCATTAGGCTCCGAGGAGCGAGATATTACAAACATGGGTCTTATGACCCAACATTCAGAGCATACAAGTCAAAGCACATGCGGAAGCTTAACATGTCTGAGTACAGACATCTACAAATGAAAAAGGCTGAGAAGCCTGACTATCTACCAGATCCTGCCGAGGGCACAAGATCGTAGCTGAGGTATCAAGCTAAACGTCGAAGTCCACACGTAACTACTAGCGAGACTGACGGCTCTCTCTGCAAAACATAAAATAAGCAAACGTGAGTACAAATGTACCCAGCAAGACTTACATCAGAACTAACTACATATGCATCGGTATCAATAAAGGGGGTGGTGGAGTTTGACTGCAGCAAGCCAGCTTTGACTCAGTGGCTATCCTAAACTATGACTGCAAGTAACTCTTTGAGGTGGCGCACACGAGTCCACATATTCACCATATCAATACACCACTATGGATCCGCTCCCGTCTCCCTACGAGAAGGCCATCCACAGCACTCACGCTTATCTTGCGAGTTTTAGAGTATCCACTTTCACTTGTCTATGAACTGTACAGGCAACCTAGAAGTCCTTTTCCGCGGACACGGCTATTCGAATAGATGATGTTAACCCTGCAGGGGTGTACTTCTTCACACACGCTCTCGCCACTTACCGCCATGTACATGTCATGTATCTCGGCAACCTTCAAGCAGAAGCCTGGCGAGGGTGTCGGCCATGACCTGACTAACCACACAAGTCTCTCATCCAGGTTTATCGCCTATTCGGGTTCCATCCGCAAGGAGATCCGGCCGGGGTGTAGCTCACGGCCCCAAACAATGTGTGCAGGGTTCCCAAGTCCACCATCCGGGTGCCACTTGGTACACCGGGCCACTGTGCCTAGTCTGTCCCAAGCCCACCTGTACCGGGTGCCACTTGGTAGACTACTAACACTACCTACAAACACCAGAAACTAGTTGCAACTCCTGGACAGAGATCATGTTGACTAATAAGTCGAGAGGGGCCGAGTTACCGGAACCCAATGTGTGGTAGTAACTGTTCATGGATCACAAACACAGAACTCAGTTCCTGAGGATAGCTGCAATGAGACAACCCACCATGTACTCCTACATGGCCTCTCACCGCTATCTTTACCAAATCGTGTTCACATACTTAGCTCACACACAGTAGGACATGTTCATCACCATTTCAATTCATCCCCGATGAATCAGACCTGACTCAACTCTAAGCAGTAGCAGTCATGACAAACAAGCATGAATGAGTAGGCACATCAGGGTTGCAAACAACTCCTACTCATGCTAGTGGGTTTCATCTATTTACTATGGAAATGACAGGTCATGCAGAGGAAAGGGTTCAACTACCGCAGCATGTAACCATTGAATCGTTGTTGTCCTAATGCAGTAAAAGAGAGCAGGAGCGAGAGAGTGGGATTGTATCAGAATGAACAAGGGGGTTTTGCTTGCCTGGCACTTCTGAAGATAGTATAGTTCTTCATCAGTGTCATCGAACTCATCGTCGGAACCACGTCTATCGAGAGGGGACAAACACCGACAAACAAGGAAGAGCACAATCAATGCAATGCACAATATGATGCATGATCATGACATGGCAATATGCTATGGTTTGAGCTAATGCAACTAGCAGCAGGTTAAATGGAGTTGGTTTGAATCTAAGATTCAAATTCAAACTCCATATATGACATTTCAAATGCCATTAATTCAAATTGTCATATACAGTAGCTTTAGGTTGCTCAAACATGCATGAAAATGCCATAAACAGATTCTTTGGATTTTTCTGATAATTTTTCATATATAATTTGTTTCATTTGGAGTTACGGTTGAATTTATATGAATTTTAGAAGTTTAGGATATTTTCTGGAATTTTCAGATATTTCTAAAATAGAAATAATCCAGAAAAGGTGTTTATTGCGTCAGCACTACGTCATGATGATGTCAGCAGGTCAATGGGGCGGTCTAGGTCAAACCTGACCTGTGGGTCCCGTGTGTCAGTGTCATAACTAACTTAACAGAGTTACTTAGTGTTAGGTTAAGCACTATTATATGTTAATTAGCGCTAAACTAACCTAACTAATAATAAACAAGGGCGGCCCACACGTCAGCGGGGAGTCAAACCCCTATCAAGCGGGGCCAAACCCGCCAGAATTGGTCCACGGCTCGTCGCCGGTGAAGCCCGAGACGGCGGAGGGGCTCGAATTTGCGACGGTCGACCAAATCGATCATGGTTTGGTCCCACGCGTGGCTGGGGCTCATGGCATCCGTAGGCCAAGCGGGATGGGCTGGGGTGGTCTGAGTCGACAGCGGCGAGCACGAATGCGGCGGCCGGAACTCGGGCGAGGTTGGGAATGGTGCTGTGGGGCACGGCGGGGCGAACAGCTGGGTGCTATGGCCTCCTGGAGACGCGCTGAGCGCGTTGCTATGCTCTTGCTGTGAGCGGAAGAGCTCAGGAGCACGTGTGATGAGGACCCTTTGCCTCTATCAACGGGCCTGCCGGCCATGGCGGACGGCGGCGCGGGAGCTCGCGGGGTACTGCGCTACGACACTTGGACGACAAGGGAAGAAGGGGGAAAGGGACCAGGGCTCATGGCGAGGTGAAGGGTGCAGACGGCGGGGCTGGGGACGACCCGGTTGGCACGAATCGGCGCCGGCGATCTCGGTGGCCCGAGGTAGAAGACGACGACGTCGAGGGCGTTGTGGTGCTTCCCAGCTCACGTAGCACGGTTGAGTTGACGGGGACGACATGGTGGATCTCTCGAGCACGTTGGATGGGCGAGGGAGGGCCGGTGGCCGTGGCAACATCGAGCGGCGGCGACGGGTGTGTTCGGTGGTGCCGTGCGAAGAGAGCAGAGATGGGGAAGGGGTCCAGGGGAGAGAGGGGAGAGGTGCTGGGGGGTTGCTGGGCGTGTCCGTGGCGCTCGAATGGGGACGGGGAGGCAGCAGGAGGTGGAAGCAGGAGGTGGCCGCAGGTGCGCCCGCAGGCGACACGCCTCTGCCTACTGGCAGAGGTGGGTGACGACTGGCACAAGCCAGGTGAGCTAGGCCAGCACAGGTGAGGCCCAGGTGGGTTTGTCTCTCTCTCTCTCTCCCTTATTTTGTTTCAATTTTCTATTTTATTCCTCTGTTTTGAATTAGTAAAATACTAATCCATTTCATAAAATCCTGGAAATAATTATGGGTGCTTTCTGAATTATTCCAGTGACCCTTAACAATTTCCAACATTTTTGGAGCATTTAAAATATATATAGCATTTAGATAGCTCCAATTAAAAAATGTTTAAATTATTTCAAAGTCCAAATATGTCCTGCAAAAATGTGAACCATTTTTGGTAGATGCTTCCACCTTGATCCAGAAATGATGAACATTTTTAAAGGCATTTTGAAATCATTGAAAAATATTTTGGTTGAACCTATTTGAATTCCTTTTGATGCTAGGGTTTGAACAATCCCCATTTCAAGTTTAAAAGAAATTTAGACATGATGCAACAAGATGCAAACACTAGGCAGTACCAGCAGCTAGGGATGTGACAACTCACCCCCACTAAACAAGAATCTCGTCCCGAGGTTCAAGCATAGGATATGATTAAGGGGGGATACGCAAGTTAAGACAATCTTCACGATCTAGGTTGCACCTCATAATAACGTTGATTCGATCACCATCTTTGTCTCGAAGTCTTGCTCCAGGAACTCCTACCAACATGACAACGAGAGGGAAAAGAAACTCTAGAAGGATCAATCTTCTCGAAGATCGAGCAACTCAGGATCAACTCACGGAATGATACATAGAAACATCTCACAAGCTGAGACGCAAAACATGCATCAGGAGGGACGGAAGAAGCAATTTGATGAAGGTTTCAGAATAGCGAGGAAGAATTGCCATGATTCCATAACGGGGCACCTTAGGGAAGGTGACTCGTAGAATTATTCCCTCAAGTGGCAAAAAGGAATTACTTTTGATACATAGATCATTGGAACTCTTTTCACCAGTCTGAGGAAATTTATGAACGATCGTTTGACGGAGTTCAGAGAAATGGCATACTCAGATCAGAAGGAGAACTATGGTTATAGAACAACTCGGCAAACGGGAGGCACATCCCAATTGATACCGAGGATATAACCTACTGATTGAGTGTGCTCTCAGGAACTTGAGCATTTCCATACTCATCAAGGTTTTACCAGCATCCGTGGCAAGGATCCTGGCAACACGACATACTACCATGATGACTAGTGATGGATGATGCGGATACAAATGAAGATAACACCTTCTCAGACTTTCCCTTAGCGAGGCTAAGGAAACAAAATCTGGATGATCGACCGAGAGACATTTAGCGCTCCGCTTCTAATGTTCTCCTTGATGTGCTAGCGTAATCCATTCATAGATATGGTTTGATATCTAGAACATCAAGTAAAAGGTCGGAATTCGGGAACACAATAATCCATAAGGAACAACTATTGGAATAAATTCTACGAGATCCTTATGGGGAGGTGGCCGACTTTCTCAATCAAGATACTACATTAATAAGTCTTCCGGTTGGGTGTGTTGGCCACAACATCCACTTTACCGGATTACAGAGAGGCCAATATTATAGTTCTTGGGAAACGTTCCAACCATCATATCTGCCTAAGATTCAGATCTGGTTGGTGTCAGAATAATCCATACTCATCGAGTCTAGAAGATAAATGAAAGTTTGCAACACAAATCGACGAGATGGCATTGCGAGATTCTCGAGAAATGAGCTACGGTAGTACGCTCCAGAATATGAGCTGGTTCTGCTACAACATGTGAACACGCTGTCCAAGACAAGCATGGCCACGTGGTAGTCCTATAATAAAACACTACCGAGTTCAGGTGGGGAACCATCATCGAGGATATCGGAGTCCTTGTGCACTTATCGATGAACTTCTTATCCTTGAGCAAGTCAATCAGTGGCTTGGTGTGCTAGGAACACATATAGAATGGAGGCAGCCAACCTATCAAACCATAGAGTACTTCGCACATATGCGTGACTAACTTGGGATGATTCCAGAGGAAGCAAAAACAAGCTTTCTCGAATTCACGGCGGCAACTTACATCAAGTGCACGTGAATTAGAGAAAGTCACTTCTTTCATCCAAACGTAAACCTCATGAGCGGATCATGAAGGCAATGCTTACAAAGTTCCCAATACTAACTTAGATGTTCAACATGAATCATGGACAAGGTGAAATTTTTGTCAACGGGCTTAACAATAATCCATCCAGGCTTCCATATAGGTGGAATTCCACAATTAAGTGAACATGGTGATAGCATTGGTCAGACCCAAAAGATATAATGGTGTATGCTCAAGGAATCAACCATGAGCAAGACAACATTACGAACATCGTTGGTTCTGATTTGATTTGACGATAGCCCGTACTCAAATCAAAGTTTTGGCAGGACAATAGGTCCAACAACTGGTCACAAGGATCAATTGATGAAGATATCATCTTTCTTTAACACACACATACAAGCTATCCCTTTAAATGAACTAAATCGGACAAGCTTCCATCTTCCAACTCTCCAAGTTGTTGTTCAGCTTAACCAACTAGCTCAGGGGTACCCAACACAGATTCTTGGAGAAGGGGTGGTTACAAGGAACCAACTTGATCACAAACTGAACATAGCGGTCAGGTGGCGACCTGGTGATACTTCCGAGAAGATATTTGGAAAATCATGAACCACCGATATGTTACTAAGCTCGAGATCAATCTTGCTTTTTAGGGCAAGACGATATGATCCAATGAGCAAGGATGGGCACCATCCTAACTCATTGATCTAAAAGTACACCGGAAATAAGGACTAGGAAGCACAATCAGTCCTAGGATGGTGATTCAATAATCAACATGCTAAGGATAAGAATATTGCCCATTTACTACCAATCAACTAGTTGCTAGGAGTATTGATTTCACACATCACGACTCACTTGCCGGCATTCCGGTTACAATAACACGGGAGCCGAGGAATGAACAATGATGGCAATAAGTATCACTGCATCAAAAATTCATAAGAGATGGTGCAATTCCTATGATATTCTTGACATAAATAGGGTAATACTCAAGGTAGAATGAACAAAAGCTGGTTTGGCATTTGATCTGCGGAATACAACTACTTTGACCCAATCCTGGATATGGATGAGGTGCTGGAGTCTGTTTCTCCTAGTCATTCCGAGATAGAATGGCTTGACGGAATGCAAGAGTAAAGGCAACGATGAACGAATGCATGCATACTCTTGACTATCAATTGATAGACGGAGGTCAGAAACAACTAAAGAGGCACAACTCAAAGGAACATATGTCTTTCTGAGTTGTGGATGCATAGATTATTATGTCAAGCAAAGCTCAACATTTCTTCCGATAACCCATGCGTAAAGGTAGAACCGGCAAATCACAATGTAGAATGGAGAACCCATTAAGAGCACTCGTTGTGATCTTTTGGTTCGTAAGAACTTCGCCATAAGCAGTTCATGATATTTGGAAGAAGGAAATACCACGGACCTCGAGGACTATCGCAAAGGTTACTAATATCCTAAAGGTACGAGCAACACTATCAACATGAGGTAAGTAGAGTGAATCTTGGGTCAAGAACCCAGGAGTAGAATACCTACTACTAAATGGCATCACGGGATGCTTTCGAGAATGATGGCCAGAATCATCACACTGGGGATACAAGGCATTGCTAAATTACTAGGCGATCCTCTAAGACACCTAGGGTCATAATAATAGCTCCAACATATATGTCGAGGCAACAGAGTACCTCAACTCACCGATTAGTGTGCTTATTCTGACCAAAAGGACACCGTGAACAGGAAGGAAGAATTTGCAAATGCATCAGATAGTTTAGAAACCTGGGATGACTCGGACATCATAACAGCTGTAAATGCTCAAAAGGGTTTAAGACATCCTATAAAATGGTGGCATAACCACTCGATCATCACAATATCACGAATCTGAGGCTGGCTATGATTACATGGAAGTAGTAGGAACCGATTCGAAGCTTAGAACCATCAATCCTATAAGTCTATGGATTAGTAACGCGTGAACCTGATAGAATGAAGAGAAAGCCTAGTTTCTTAACCCCGTAGAAAAGATAGGATGACTCAGATCAGAAGGCATAAGGTATAAGGAGTAAAAAGAGCCTTACGTTCCATCCCACAATCAATTCCCTTATATAACTAAAGAATTACTAGACTCAACTTCACCAGTTTGGCTTGGTAATCCCACAGCAACAAAGCTCGATACCAATGCTATCAGAACCCCGATTCTAAGTCACACCGATCTAGCCTGTAACACATCATGTCACTTTGCGGCCTCACGCACGGTATTCCCACGGTGTCGCTTACCATGGCCCGGACCGCTTATGATTTTGTCTCACGATATGATAGTGTCGTTAGCATCCATATGATGAGAACCCGGCCGACATGACTAGTCGTGAACCCAAAGTGGCACTAACTTACGGGACAGGCATACATGAATCAACATCGAGCATGTCGGTCAAGAACAGTCATGAATCCCGCAACAGTAGACTGGGCTAACAGGACTCGGGACCCGGGCTGTAGCAGGCTAGGCAGACTCGGATGTGGCCGCATGACATTTCCGGCGACGTATACAGTGAACAAAGTGAATCACATGCCGCCAGTCAAGTGTTCCGAGCAAGAGTGCTGGGCTAGCGTGACTCCGTGAACCGGCAGAAGCGGACTACTATGGCTCATGGAAGCACAAGACTACATTTGCCCATAAGAGAGGCTACCAAGGATAAACAACTAGGTTGTCGGATCCCACACATACCAAGCATTTCAATCATACACACAATATGCTCGATATGTGTAAATACAACATGGCATCACAACAAAACTCTATGACTCAAAGTATTTATTCATTAGGCTCCGAGGAGCGAGATAGTACAAACATGGGTCTTATGACCCAACATTCAGAGCATACAAGTCAAAGCACATGCGGAAGCTTAACATGTCTGAGTACAGACATCTACAAATGAAAAAGGCTGAGAAGCCTGACTATCTACCAGATCCTGCCGAGGGCACAAGATCGTAGCTGAGGTATCAAGCTAAACGTCGAAGTCCACACGGAATTACTAGTGAGACTGACGTCTCTCTATGCAAAACATAAAATAAGCAAACGTGAGTACAAATGTACCCAGCAAGACTTACATCAGAACTAACTACATATGCATCGGTATCAATAAAGGGGGTGGTGGAGTTTGACTGCAGCAAGCCAGCTTTGACTCAGTGGCTATCCTAAACTATGACTGCAAGTAACTCTTTGAGGTGGCGCACACGAGTCCACATATTCACCATATCAATACACCACTATGGATCCGCTCCCGCTTCCTCACGGAAGTCCATCCATAGCACTCACGCTTATCTTGCGAAGTTTTAGAGTATCCACTTTCACTTGTCTATGAACTGCATAAGCATCCCGAAGTCCTTTTCCGCGGACACGGCTATTCAATAGATGATGTTAACCCTGCAGGGTGTACTTCTTCACACACGCCTCGCCACTTCCCGCCATGTACACGCTATGTATCTCGACAACCTTCAAGCGAAGCTCGGCGAGGGTGTCGGCCACGACCGACTAACCACACAAGTCTCTCGTCCAGTTTATCGCCTATTCGGTTCCATCCGCAAGGAGATCCGCCGGGTGTCGCCACGGCCCCAAACAATGTGTGCAGGGTTCCCAAGTCCACCATCCGGTGCCACTTGGTACACCGGCCACTGTGCCTAGTCTGTCCCAAGCCCACCTGTACCGGGTGCCACTTGGTAGACTACTAACACTACCTACAAACACCAGAAACTAGTTGCAACTCCTCGACAGAGATCATGTTGATTAATAAGTTGAGAGGGGCCGAGTTACCGGAACCCAATGTGTGGTAGTAACTGTTCATGGATCACAAACACAGAACTCAGTTCCTGAGGATGGCTGCAATGAGACAACCCACCATGTACTCCTACATGGCCTCTCACCGCTACCTTTACCAAATCGTGTTCACACACTTATCTCACACATAGTAGGACATGTTCATCAACATTTCAATTCATCCCCGATGAATCAGACCTAACTCAACTCTAAGCAGTAGCAGGCATGACAAACAAGCATGAATGAGTAGGCACATCAGGGCTCAAACAACTCCTACTCATGCTAGTGGGTTTCATCTATTTACTGTGGAAATGACAGGTCATCCAGAGGAAAGGGTTCAACTACCGCAGCATGTAATAGTTGAATCATTGTTGTCCTAATGCAGTAAAAGAGTGCAGGAGCGAGAGAGTGGGATTGTATCAGAATGAACAAGGGGGTTTTTCTTGCCTGGCACTTCTGAAGATAGTATAGTTCTTCATCAGTGTCATCGAACTCATCGTCGGAACCATGTCTATCGAGAGGGGACAAACACCGACAAACAAGGAAGAACACAATCAATGCAATTAACAATATGATGCATGATCATGACATGGCAATATGCTATGGTTTGAGCTAATGCAACTAGCAGCAGGTTAAATGGAGCTGGTTTGAATCTAAGATTCAAATTCAAACTCCATATATGACATTTTAAATGCCATTAATTCAAATTGTCATATACAGTAGCTTTAGGTTGCTCAAACATGCATGAAAATGCCATAAACAGATTCTTTGGATTTTTCTGATAAGTTTTCATATATAATTTGTTTAATTTGGAGTTACGGTTGAATTTATATGAATTTTAGAAGTTTAGGATATTTTCTGGATTTTTCAGATATTTCTAAAATAGAAATAATCCAGAAAAGGGGTTTATTGCGTCAGCACTACGTCATGATGATGTCAGCAGGTCAACGGGGCGATCTAGGTCAAACCTGATCTGTGGGTTCCGCGTGTCAGTGTCATAACTAACTTAACAGAGTTACTTAGTGTTAGGTTAAGCACTATTCTAGGTTAATTAGCGCTAGACTAACTTAACTAATAATAAACAAGGGCGGCCCACACGTCAGTGGGTCAGGGGGGAAGTCAAACCCCGGTCAAGCAGGGTCAAACCCACCGGACTTGGTCCACGGCTCGTCGCCGGTGAAGCCCGAGACGGCGGAGGGGCTCGGAATTTGCCCACGATCGACCAAATCGACCGCGGTTTGGTCCTACGCGTAGCTGGGGCTCGCGCGCATCTGGTAGGCCAAGCGGGAGGGGCTGGGGTGGTCTGAGTCGACGGCGGCGAGCACGAATGTGGCGGCCGGAATTTGGGTGAGGTTGGGAATGGTGTTGTGGGGCACAGCGGGGTGAACGGCTGGGTGCTACGGCCTCCTGGAGACGCGCTGAGCGCGTTGCTATGCTCGGCTGTGAGCGGAAGAGCCCAGGAGCACGGGCCTGCCAGCCATGGTGGACGGTGGCGCTGGAGCTCGCGGGGTACTGCGTTACGACACGCGAACGACGAGGGAAGAAGGGGGAAAGGGACCAGGGCTCACGGCGAGGTGAAGGGTGCAGACGGCGGGGCTGGGGACGACCCGATTGGCGCGAATCGGCGCCGGCGATCTCGGTGGCCTGAGGTAGAAGACGACGACGTCGAGGGCGTTGTGGTGCTTCCCAGCTCACGTAGCACGATGGAGTTGACGGGGACGACGTGGCGGATTTCTCGAACACGTTGGATGGGCGAGGGAGGGCCGGTGGCCGTGGCCACGTGGAGAGAGCAGAGATGGGGAAGGGGTCTAGGGAAGAGAGGGGAGAGGTGCAGGGGGTTGCTGGGCGTCTCCGTGGCGCTCGAATGGGGACGGGGAGGCAACAGGAGGTGGAACCAGGAGGTGGTCGCGGTGCTGCTGCAAGAGTGACACGCCCGCCCTCTTGGCGAGGTGGTTGACGATCGCACAAGCAGTGAGCTGGACCCGCACAGGTGAGGCCCAGGTGGGTTTCTCTCTCTCTCTCTCTCTCTCTCTCCTTTATTTTGTTTCAGTTTTTTATTTTATTCCTCTGTTTTGAATTAGTAAAATACTAATCCATTTCATAAAATCCTGGAAATAATTATGGGTGCTTTCTGAATTATTCCAGTGATCCTTAACAATTTCCAACATTTTTTGAGCATTTAAAATATATATAGCATTTAGATAGATCCAATTCAAAAATGTTTAAATTATTTCAAAGTCCAAATATGTCCTGCAAAAATGTGAACCATTTTTGGTAGATGCTTCCACCTTGATCCAGAAATGATGAACATTTTTAAAGGCATTTTGAAATCATTAAAAAATATTTTGGTTGAACCTATTTGAATTCCTTTTGATGCTAGGGTTTGAACAATCCCCATTTCAAGTTTAAAAGAAATTTAGACATGATGCAACAAGATGCAAACACCAGGCAATACCAGCAGCTAGAGATGTGACAAGTTCGGGCCCTTCTTGGGCGAGGACGTGAGCCGCAGTGGGGCTCCGGATCTGAACTCGGGAGCTGGAGCCCACTTTTTGTCGCGCGGTTCGGTGATATAGAACCACTGCTGCTGCCACTCCTTGACGGAGTCGTTGAAGGCACCCGTCGGCCAAACGACCTTGGGAGTCTTGCTCACCATGGCACCGCCGCACTCGGCGTGCTCGCCACTCACCACCTTGGGCTTCACATTGAAAATCTTCAGCCACAGGCCGAAGTGAGGCGAAATCTGGAGAAAAGCCTCACACACGATGATGAATGCTGCCTGTTGAGCACTGCGTTGGATTTCCCCGAAGAGGAGAGGATGATGCAGCAAAGTAGCGTAAGTATTTCCCTCAGTTTTTGAGAACCAAGGTATCAATCCAGTAGGAGGCTACGCACGAGTCCCTAGTACCTACACAAAACAATAGCTTCTCGCAACCAACGCGATTAGGGGTTGTCAATCCCTTCACGGTCACTTACGAGAGCGAGATCTGATAGAGATGATAAATAATATTTTTGGTATTTTGATATAGAGATGCAAAGTGAAAAGTAAAAGGCAAAGTAAAAACAAAACAAGTATTAAAGTGATGGAGATTGATATGATGAAAATAGACCCGGGGGCCATAGGTTTCACTAGTGGCTTCTCTCAAGAGCATAAGTATTCTACGGTGGGTGAACAAATTACTGTTGAGCAATTGACAGAATTGAGCATAGTTATGAGAATATCTAGGTATGATCATGTATATAGGCATCACGTCCGAGACAAGTAGACCGACTCACCTGCATCTACTACTATTACTCCACTCATCGACCGCTATCCAAAGATGCATCTAGAGTATTAAGTTAAAAACAGAGTAACGCCTTAAGCAAGATGACATGATGTAGAGGGATAAATTCATGCAATATGATAAAAACCCCATCTTGTTATCCTCGATGGCAACAATACAATACGTGCCTTGCTTCCCCTACAGTCACTGGGAAAGGACACCGCAAGATTGAACCCAAAGCTAAGCACTTCTCCCATTGCAAGAACTACCAATCTAGTTGGCCAAACCAAACGGATAATTCGAAGAGACTTGCAAAGATAACCAATCATACATAAATAATTCAGAGAAGATTCAAATATTGTTCATAGATAAACTTGATCATAAACCCACAATTCATCGATCTCAACAAACACACTGCAAAAAGAAGATTACATCGAATAGATCTCCACGAGAGAGGGGGAGAACATTGTATTGAGATCCAAAAAGAGAGAAGAAGCCATCTAGCTACTAGCTATGGACCCGAAGGTCTGAAGTAAACTACTCACACTTAATCGGAGAGGCTATGATGATGATGTAGAAGCCCTCCGTGGTGGATGCCCCTCGCGAGCTCCTAATAGGCCCGGATGGGATCTCGTGGATACAGGAAGTTGCGGCGGTGGAATTAGGTTTTGGCTCCTGTTCGATCGCTTGGGGGCAATGAGGTATATATAGGAGGAAGGAGTACGTCGGTGGAGCAACAGGGGCCCACGAGGCGGGGGCGTGCCTTAGGGGGCGCCCCACCCTCATGACCGCCTCTGTTTTCATGGAGTAGGGTCCAAGTCTCCTGGATCACGCTCGGTGAGAAAATCACGTTCAAGGTTTCATTCCGCTTGGACTCGTTTGATATTCCGTTTCTTGAAACACTCAAATAGGCAAAAACAGCAATTCGGGGTGGGCCTCCGTTAATAGGTTAGTCCCAAAATAATATAAGAGTGGAAAATAAAGCACAATATAGTCCAAAACAGTAGATAAAGTAGCATGGAGCAATCAAAATTATAGATACGTTGGAGACGATCGCATCCCCAAGCTTAATTCCTGCTCGTCCTCGAGTAGGTAAATGGTAAAAAGAGAATTTTTGATGCGGAGTGATACTTTGGCATAATTTCAATGTAAACCTTCTTAATTGTGGTACGAATATTCAGATCCGAAAGATTCAAGACAAAAGTTCATATTGACATAAAAATAATAATACTTCAAGCATACTAACTAAGCAATTATGTCTTCTCAAAATAGCATGGCAAAAGAAAGTTCATCCCTACAAAATCATATAGTTAGGCTATGCTTCATTTTCGTCACACAAAGATGTTCCCAACTTCTATACCCCCGATGACAAGCCAAGCAATTGTTTCATACTTAAATAATCTCAAACTTTTTCAACCTTCACGCAATACATGTGCGTGAGCCATGGATCTAGCACTATGGGTGGAATAGAATATGATGATGGGGATTGTGTGGAGAAGACAAAAAAGGAGAACGTCTCACATTGACGAGGATAATCAACGGGCTATGGAAATGCCCATCAATTGATGTCAACATGAGGAGTAGGGATTTCCATGCAACGGATGCACTAGAGCTATAAATGAATTCTCAACAAAAGAAAACTAGTGGGTGTGCATCCAACTTGCTTGCTCACGAAGACCTAGGGCATTTGAGGAAGCCCATCGTAGGAATATACAATCCAAGTTCTATAATGAAAAATTCCCACTAGTATGAAAAAGACAACTTATGAGACTCACTATATGAAAAACATGGTGCTACTTTGAAGCACAATATATGAGACTTACTACATGAAGAACAAGGTGCTACTTTGAAGCACAATATGAGACTCACTACATGAAGAACAAGGTGCTACTTTGAAGCACAAGTGTGGAAAAAGAGATAGTAACATTGCCCTTTTTTTGGGCCTTTCTTTTTTTCTTTTTGGCCTTTCTCTTTTTTTTGATTGGGCAATGCTCTAATAATTATGATCATCACACTTCTATTGATTACAACATAAGGATTACAACTCGAAACTAGAACAAGATATGACTCTATATGAATGCCTCCGGCGGTGTACCAGGATGGTGCAATGAATCAAGAGTGACATGTATGAAAAATAATGCATGGTGGCTTTGCCACAAATACAATGTCAACTACATGATCATGCAATGGCAATATGATAAAAGTAAAGTATCACTACTGGAATCAGCTACTTTGCCATCTGCTAGATCTTTGCCGTCCATTAGCGGACGGTAAAGAAGCTCTTTGCCATCAGCTACCGAAAAGCAGACGGCAAAGAAACGGCTGACGGCAAAGAAGGTCTTTGCCATCCGCCATTTCTTTGCCGTCCGCTGGCTGACGGCAAAGAGGGAGGTGGCACCCGCTAACGGAAAAACTTAACGTCCCCCCTCTTTGCCGTCCGCAGCAGACGACAAAGATAAACCAAAAGCGGACGGCAAAGGCGCGGCGAACGGCAAAGGCTAACCTAACTAACGGCCGAGCCCCACCCCCCCACGCCCGTTACTCTTTCTGTTTCTCCCTCTCTCCTCCCTGACGCCCACAGCGATCCACCCACCGCGCCGCCCCCGCCACGCCGCCCCGCCCCCCTCCCGCCAACGCCCCGCCATCCCGCCCCTGCCCCTAATCGCCCTACCATCCTGTAACCCGCCACGCCCCGCCATCCGCCGCCCCGCCACCGCCTCCCCACACACCCGCCCGCCACCATCTCCGCCTCGCCCGCCCCACCACCGCCTCCCACCCTCCTGATCGTCCCACTGCCCGAGCCCCGCCGCCCCACCCGCCCACCACCCCACCCACCACCAGGGACCAGCGTCGCCCGCCTGCCCGTGAGTATTCTTTTTCTGTTTTTCTTTTTTTGCTGTTTAATTGTTAGTGTTAGATTTAGTGCTAGATATGTGTTAGTGTTAGTGTTAGTGTTAGATTTAGTGCTACATATGTGTTAGTGTTAGATTTAGTGCATGGGTTTTAGATGAAAAAAGATGAAAAAAGAAGAAGAAGAAAAGAAGAAAAGAAGTAGAAGAAAAGAAGAAGAGGAAGAAAAGAAGTAGAAGAAGTAGAAGAAGAAGAAAAGAAAAGAAGTATAAGAAGTAGAAAAATATGAAAAAGAAGAAGACGAAAAGAAGAAGAAGAAGAAGAAGAAGAAGAAGAAGAAGAAGAAGAAGAAAAGAAAAGAAGTAAAAGAAGTAGAAAAAGATGAAAAAGAAGAAGAAGAAAAGAAGTAGAAGAAGTAGAAGAAGAAGAAAAGAAGAAAAGAAGAAAAGAAAAGAAGTAAAAGAAGTAGAAAAGATGAAAACAGAAGAAGAAGAAGAAAAGAAGTAGAAGAAGTAGAAGAAGAAGAAAAGAAGAAAAGAAAAGAAGTAAAAGAAGTAGAAAAAACATGAAAAAAGAAGAAGAAGAAGAAATATACTGATCGAGATTATTATTGTACTTGATGATGATGATTATGCATTTATACGTAGTGTCAGGTATTCAATTTTTTATGTTGTACTTGATGATGATACACTTAAGTGATATACATATTATTATTCATGTCGGTATTTTTTGCCGTTGTACTAATTTTGTTTACTCTTTGTCATGGCAGGTGTTGAAAGATGGTGGGCGCTGGTCGGGAGCGCTCCGAGGACCCTTCTTCGTCGGCGCGTGCGACGAGGTCTTCCATTCCACACGCACCTCTCCGCCGAGCGTTGCTGGACAGTATGGCGACACCGTCGGGCCCATCTTCGTCGACCGTGGTGCCGAGCAGGGGACGAGGTAAGAAGAAGAGAGGAGCTGGAGCACGTGGTCGCGGGAGAGGAGGTAGGGTGACTGCGAGGGCGCCTTCCTTGCTGCCACCCCTAGCTGTTTCACCCGAGCACGTGACTGCTAGGCTGGACTCGTCTGAGGAGGAGGCTACACGGACTCCGGTCCACGAGCCTCCGGTCCACAGGCCTTCGGGCCACGAGAGTTCGGCCCACGAGACCCCGGAGGAACACACGTCTGGATGGGGTACCTGGCCGGATCAGCCTGAGGGGCCGAGTGGCCATGCTGATGATGGCGGGGAGCCGACTAATATTGACGAGGAAGGGGCACCGTCTACCAGCGTGGTGCTACACGGCTCCCGGACGTGCCGGCGACCTGCGAGCAGAGGTGGTTGATTTTCCCTGATGGGGAGAGGTAAGTGCATTTAATCTTTTTGTACCCTTCTGCATTCATGTTTCTTCAAATATCTAATGTGTTGGCCTTGTCATGCTGCAGGGGTTGGAACCACCATCATAGTGTCCGCCGGCCCAACTCCGTCCTTGGAGTTCTTTGTCGGCAAAACTTCCTGGGGTTTGTTACGTTGCTCGGTGAGGGTCGGCTTCGAGCTTGGATTGAGTTGGGAGCACTACTTGGCTGCCTCGGCCCCGCGGGTGAGATTATCGACGGTGTCTTGTGCAAGACGAGGCGATATGGTGATTAGAAAGTTCGGTAATTTCTCCTTTACACAATTAAAAATCTTCAACTAGCTAGTTATTAATTGTACTAATCAATATTGTCTCATTTGATTGCAGACATTCTACAGGTGTGAGGAGGGATACGAGGAGGAGGCGGCAAATGTTATCGATAACGTCTGCAAGCGCCTACTACAGAACTTACGGCACGAGGCTCGGGTGCAGGCCGTTCGAGACTACTACGCCGCGCGTGGTATCAAGAATACCAATCATACATAAAAGAATTCAGAGAAGATTCAAATATTGCTCATAGATAATCTTGATCATAAACCCACAATTCATTGGTCTCAACAAACACACTGCAAAAAGAAGATTACATTGAATAGATCTCCACGAGAGAGGGGAGAACATTGTATTGTGATCCAAAAAGAGAGAAGAAGCCATCTAGCTAATAATTATGGACCCAAAGGTCTGAAGTAAACTACTCACACTTCATCGGAGAGGCTATAATGATGATGTAGAAGCCCTCCGTGGTGGATTCCCCTTCCGGTGGAGCTCCGGAACAGGCCCCAAGATGGGATCTCGTGGATACAGAAAGTTGCAGCGGTGGAATTAGGTTTTGGCTCCGTGATTCGATCTATTGGGGTAATGAGGTATATATAGGAGGAAGGAGTACGCCGGTGGAGCTTGGGGCCCACGAGGCAGGGGCGCCCTAGGGGTGGGGCACGCCCACCTCGTGGCCGCCTCCCTCCTTTCTTGACCGAGGGTCCAAGTCTCCGGATCTTATCTGATGAGAAAATCACGTTCTCAAGATTTCATTCCGTTTGGACTCCGCTTGATATTCCGCTTCTTGAAACACCGAATAGGCAAAAAACAACAATTCGGGCTGGGCCTCCGGTTAATAGGTTAGTCCCAAAAGTAATATAGAAGTGGAAAATAAAGCCCAATATGGTCCAAAACAATAGATAATATAGCATGGAGCAATAAAAATTATAGATACGTTGGAGACGATCGTGCATCCCCAAGCTTAATTCCTGCTCGTCCTCGAGTAGGTAAATGATAAAAAGAGAATTTTTGATGTGGAGTGCTACTTGGTATAATTTCAATGTAACTCTTCTTAATTGTGGTATGAATATTCAGATTCGAAAGATTCAAGACAAAGGTTTAATATTAACATAAAAATTATAATACTTCAAGCATACTAACAAAGCAATTATGTCTTCTCCAAATAACATGGCCAAAGAAAGTTATCCCTACAAAATCACATAGTCTGGCTATGCTCTATCTTCACCACACGAATTATTTAAATCATGCACAACCCCGATGACAAGCCAAGCAATTGTTTTATACTTTTGACATTCTCAAAACTTTTTCAATCTTCATGCAATACATGAGCGTGAGCCATGGATATAGCATTATATGTGGAATAGAATGGTGGTTGTGGAGAAGACAAAAAGAGGGAAGATAGTCTCACATCAACTAGGCGTATCAACGGGCTATGGAGATGCCCATCAATAGATATCAATGTGAGTGAGTAGGGATTGCCATGCAACAGATGCACTAGAGCTATAAGTATATGAAAGCTCAACAAAAGAAACTAAGTGGGTGTGCATCCAACTCGCTTGCTCACGAAGACCTAGGGCAATTTGAGGAAGCCCATCATTGGAATATACAAGCCAAGTTCTATAATGAAAAATTCCCACTAGTATATGAAAGTGACAAAACGAGAGACTCTCTATTATGAAGATCATGGTGCTACTTTGAAGCACAAGTGTGGTAAAAGGATAGTAACATTGTCCCTTCTCTCTTTTTCTCTCATTTTTTTATTTGGGCCTTTTTTTATGACCTCTTTTCCTTTTTATTTTTATTTTTCATCCGGAGTCTCATCCCGACTTATGGGGGAATCATAGTCTCCATCATCCTTTCCTCACCTGGGACAATGCTCTAAAAATGATGATCATCACACTTTTATTTTTCTTACAACTCAAGAATTACAACTTGATACTTAGAACAAAATATGACTCTGTGTGAATGCCTCCGGCGGTGTACCGGGATATGCAATGATTCATAAGTGACATGTATGAAAGAATTATGAACGGTGGCTTTGCCACAAGTACGATGTCAACTACATGATCATCCTAAGCAATATGGCAATGAATGAGTGTGTCATAATAAACATAACGGTGGAAAGTTGCATGGCAATATATCTCGGAATGGCTATGGAAATGCCATGATAGGTAGGGATGGTGGCTGTTTTGAGGAAGGTTTATGGTGGGTGTATGATACCGGCGAAAAGTGCGTGGTATTAGAGAGGCTAGCAATGGTGGAAGGGTGAGAAAAGTGCGTATAATCCATGGACTCAACATTAGTCATAAAGAACTCATATACTTATTGCAAAAATCTACAAGTTATCAAAGCAAAGTATTACGCGCATGCTCCTAGGGGGATAGATTGGTAGGAAAAGACCATCGCTCGTCCCCGACCGCCACTCATAAGGAAGACAATCAATAAATAAATCATGCTCCGACTTCATCACATAACGGTTCACCATACGTACATGCTATGGGAATCACAAACTTCAACACAAGTATTTATTAAATTCACAACTACTCAACTAGCATGACTCTAATATTACTACCTCCATATCTCAAAACAATTATCAAGCATCAAACTTTTCTTAGTATTCAACGCACTCAAAAGAAAGTTTTACAAATCTTGAATACCAAGCATATTTTTATTATTAAGCAAATTACCATGCTATTTAAGACTCTCAAAAATAATCTAAGTGAAGCATGAGAGATCAATGGTTTCTATAAAAAAATCCACCATCGTGCTCTAAAAGATATAAGTGAAGCACTAGAGCAAAACTATAAAGCTCAAAAGATATAAGTGAAGCACATAGAGTATTTTATCAAATTCCAATTTATGTATGGCTCTCTAAAAAGGTGTGTACAGCAAGGATGATTGTGGTAAACTAACAAGAAAAGACGCAAATAATACAAGATGCTCCAAGCAAAACACATATCATGTGGTGAATAAAAATATAGCTCCAAGTAAATTACCGATGGAAGTAGATTTAAAGAGGGATGCCTTCCGGGCATCCCCAAGCTTTGACTTTTTGGTGTCCTTAGATTATCTTGGGGGTGCCATGGGCATCCCCAAGCTTAGGCTCTTTCCACTCCTTGTTCCATAATCCATCAAAATAATTTACCCAAAACTTGAAAACTTCACAACACAAAACTCAATAGAAATCTCGTGAGCTCCGTTAGAGAAAAAAAGAGAGACTACTTTAAGGTACTGTAATGAACTCATTATTTATTTATATTGGTGTTAAGCCTACTGTATTCCAACTTCTCTATGGATTATAAACTAATTTACCAGCCATAGATTCATCAAAATAAGCAAACAACACACGAAAAACAGAATCTGTCAAAAACAGAACAGTCTTTAGTAATCTGTAACTAACGCAAAGTTCTGGAACTCCAAAAATTCTACCAAAATAGTACGACCTAGAAAATTTGTTTTATGATCAGCAAAAATTGGAATCAGTATTTTATCACGTTCTGGTGATTTTTAACAATTGTTTTCGTGAACAGAAAGATTCTGGAAATTACAGCAAGATCAAATAACTATCATCCAAGAAGATCCTATAGGTCTAACTTGGCACAAACACTAATTAAAACATAAAACCACATCTAAACAGAGGCTAGATGGATTATTTATTCCTAAACATAAGCAAAATTAAAAAAACTAAAAACTAAAAATAAAATTGGGTTGCCTCCCAACAAGCGCTATCGTTTAACTTCCCTAGCTAGGCATAAAAGCAAGGGTAGATTTAAGTATTGCCGTCTTTGGTAGGCAATCCATAAGTGGATATCATGAGAGATTCATATGGTAATTTTATTTTCTTTCTAGGAAAGTGTTCCATGCCTTTCTTTAATGGAAATTGGAATCTAATATTCCCTTCCTTCATATCAATAATTGCACCAATCGTTCTAAGGAAAGGTCTACCAAGAATAATAGGACAAGAAGGATTGCAATCTATATCAAGAACGATAAAATCTATGGGCACATAATTCCTATTTGTAACAATAAGAACATCATTAATTCTTCCCATAGGCTTTTTAATAGTGGAATCCGCAAGATGCAAGTTTAGAGAGCAATCATCAAAGTCACAGAAATCTAGCAAATCACACAAAGTTTTGGGGATAGTGGAGACACTAGCACCCAAATCACACAAAGCATAAAACTCATGATCTTTAATTTTAATTTTAATAGTTGGTTCCCACTCATCATAAAGTTTTCTAGGGATAGAAACTTTCAACTCAAGTTTTTCTTCATAATGTTGCATCAAGGCATCAACAATATGTTCAGTAAAGGCTTTGTTTCGACTATAAGCATGAGGAGAATTTAGCACGGATTGCAACAAGGAAATACAATCAATTAAAGAGCAACTTTCATAATTAAATTCCTTGAAATCTAATATAGTGGGTTTAGCGACATCCAGGTTTTTATTTCTTTCAATCCCACATTTATCAATTTCATCATCAAGATCTAAATACTCCAATTTTTTCGAACGCCTTCTAGGTAAAGGAAGATCATATTAAGTTTCATCAAGATTCATATTGCAAAACAAAGATTTAATGGGGGACACATCAATAACTTTTAGATCTTCATCTTGATTTTCATAGGAATTGGAAGAACACGCTTTAATAAAGGCATCTTTGGAAGCACGCATCCTAGCGGTTCTTTCTTTGCACTCATCAATGGAAATTCTCATAGCTTTGAGAGACTCATTGATATCATGCTTAGGAGGAATAGACCTAAGCTTTAAAGAATCAATTTCAAGAGAAATTCTATCAACGTTCCTAGCCAAATCATCAACTTTAAGCAATTTCTCCTCAAGCAAAGCATTAAAATTCTTTTGCAAACTCATAAATTCTTTAACACTAGTCTCAAATTCAGAGGGCATATTATTAAAATTTCCATAAGAATTGTTGTAGGAATTTCCATAATTATTATAAGGATTACTAGGATAAGGCCTAGGATTAAAATTCCCTCTATACGCGTAGTTACCAAAATTATTCCTATCAACAAAATTCACATTCATAGATTCATTATTATTCTCAATCAAAGTGGACAAAGGCATATCATTAGGATCAGAAGAAAAACTCTTAGCAGCAAATAATTTCATAAGTTCATCCATCTTCCCACTCAAAACATTAATTTCTTCTATCGCATGCACTTTTTTATTAGTAGATCTTTCGGTATGCCATTGAGAATAATTAACCATAATATTGTCTAGGAGTTTAGTAGCATCTCGTAAAGTGATTTCCATAAAAGTGCCTCCCGCGGCCGAATCTAAAAGATTTCTAGAAGCAAAATTCAATCCGGCATAAAAGTTTTGTATAATCATCCACAAGTTCAAACCATGAGTAGGTGAATTACGTATCATTAATTTCATTCTCTCCCAAGCTTGTGCAACATGTTCATGATCAAGTTGCTTAAAATTCATAATATCGTTCCTAAGAGAGATGATCTTAGCGGGAGGAAAATACTTGGAGATAAAAGCATCTTTGCACTTGTTCCAAGAATCAATACTATTTTTAGGCAAAGATGAAAACCACGCTTTAGCACGATCTCTAAGCGAAAAAGGAAATAGCTTCAACTTAACGACATCATTATCGACATCTTTTTTCTTTTGCATATCACATAAATCAACGAAGCTATTCAGATGAGTAGTGGCTTCTTCACTCGGAAGGCCAGCGAATTGATCTTTCATAACAAGATTCAACAAAGCAGTATTGATTTCACAAGATTCAGTATTGGCAAGAGGAGCAATCGGAGTGCTAAGGAAATCATTATTATTGGTATTGGTGAAGTCACACAATTTCGTAGTATCTTGAGTCATCGCGACAAACAAGCAAGCTAACACATGAGCGAACAAAAGGCAAGCGAGAAAAAGGCAAACGGGAAAAAAAGGAGGAGATAGGGAAAGAGAGGGCGAATAAAACGGCAAGGGTGAAGTGGGGGAGAGGAAAACGAGAGGCAAATGGCAAATAATGTAATATGGGAGATAGGGATTGTGATGGGTACTTGGTATGTAGATTTTAACGGTGCTCTTGCGTGAGCCTCCCCGGCAACGGCGCCAGAAATTCTTCTTGCTACCTATTGAGCACTGCGTTGGATTTCCCCGAAGAGGAGAGGATGATGCAGCAAAGTAGCGTAAGTATTTCCCTCAGTTTTTGAGAACCAAGGTATCAATCCAGTAGGAGGCTACGCATGAGTCCCTAGTACCTACACAAAACAATAGCTCCTCGCAACCAACGCGATTAGGGGTTGTCAATCCCTTCACAGTCACTTACGAGAGCGAGATCTGATAGAGATGATAAATAATATTTTTGGTATTTTTGATATAGAGATGCAAAGTGAAAAGTAAAAGGCAAAGTAAAAACAAAACAAGTATTAAAGTGATGGAGATTGATATGATGAAAATAGACCCGGGGGCCATAGGTTTCACTAGTGGCTTCTCTCAAGAGCATAAGTATTCTACGGTGGGTGAACAAATTACTGTTGAGCAATTCACAGAATTGAGCATAGTTATGAGAATATCTAGGTATGATCATGTATATAGGCATCACGTCCGAGACAAGTAGACCGACTCCTGCCTGCATCTACTACTATTACTCCACTCATCGACCGCTATCCAGCATGCATCTAGAGTATTAAGTTAAAAAACAGAGTAACGCCTTAAGCAAGATGACATGATGTAGAGGGATAAATTCATGCAATATGATAAAAACCCCATCTTGTTATCCTCGATGGCAACAATACAATACGTGCCTTGCTGCCCTTCCTTTGGGAAAGGACACCGCAAGATTGAACCCAAAGCTAAGCACTTCTCCCATTGCAAGAACTACCAATCTAGTTGGCCAAACCAAACGGATAATTCGAAGAGACTTGCAAAGATAACCAATCATACATAAAAGAATTCAGAGAAGATTCAATTATTGTTCATAGATAAATTTGATCATAAACCCACAATTCATCGGTCTCAACAAACACACCTCAAAAAGAAGATTACATCGAATAGATCTCCACGAGAGAGGGGGAGAACATTGTATTGAGATCCAAAAAGAGAGAAGAAGCCATCTAGCTACTAGCTATGGACCCGAAGGTCTGAAGTAAACTACTCACACTTCATCGGAGAGGCTATGATGATGATGTAGAAGCCCTCCTTGGTGGATGCCCCCTCCGGCGGAGCTCCAAAATAGGCCCCAAGATGGGATCTCGTGGATACAGGAAGTTGCGGCGGTGGAATTAGGTTTTTGGCTCCTGTTCTGATCGTTTGGGGGTACGTAGGTATATATAGGAGGAAGGAGTGCGTCGGTGGAGCAATGGGGGGCCCACGAGGCGTGGGCGCGCCTAGGGGCGCCCCACCTCGTGATCGCCTCTGTTACTTCTTGGAGTAGGGTCCAAGTCTCTGGATCACGCTCGTGAGAAAATCACGCTCCCAAAGGTTTCATTCCGCTTGGACTCCGTTTGATATTCCGCTTTCTTGAAACACCTGAAATAGGCAAAAACTTCAATTCAGGCTGGGCCTCCGTTAATAGGTTAGTCCCAAAAATAATATAAAAGTAGAAAATAAAGCCCAATATAGTCCAAAACAGTAGATAAAGTAGCATGGAGCAATAAAAAATTATAGATACGTTGGAGACATATCGGTGAACATCAAGATATTGAGGAAAGAATTGGGGGAAAGATCATGAAATAAATCCCATAGTAATGCATGACTCCACGAACAAATGGGTGAAGGGGTAACCCAAGCCCGCGGACAAAATGGGGAAGAAACACGACTCTCTCGGGAGGCTCCGGAGTAGGGACGACCTGTCCCGCCGGTGGGAGACGGTGGCCGATCTTCTTGGCCAGGTACCCAGCCTCCCGGAGCCTCTTGATATCCTTCTCCTGGACGGTAGAAGCCATCCATCTACCTCCTGCTCCGGATTCGGACATCTTTGGAAAACCTCTCTTCGATGGAAAAGAAGAATGCTTGGGCATTAAGGCTCGAACAGAGGGGAATGGGCTAGCGGAAGGAGAAGGCGTGGGTAAAGAGGAAGAGACCTTATCTCTTTATAGAGACGGTAAAAGCTTTTTGCGCCTCCCCGCTTGCCTGGTGGAACCCGCTCGCTCCCCACTCGCCGCGATTAGCGGTGTGGTTGGATTACACATACCCGTATTGATGAGAATCCCACAATAAGGGGACATGATCTCTGCTATGGCAAAACCTGCAGAGGAAACCGCCTCACGATATGCACTATGGCTGGTTGTGGGAAAGCGGTTCGAATAATGACCCGACCGTAATGACATATCACATCGTCTAAAAGTTGTCAGCTGAAATATCATTCTCTCTACGGTGGTATGTGAAGATCATTTTGCAGATCCGGACACGGTTTACGTGTTCGATGATTACTTTGGAGTATTCGGAGAAGGAACCCGCCTTGCAATGCAGAAGACAAGACTGCGTGCCGGACTCATCGTCATTGAAGCCTGGTTCAGGGGCTACTGAGGGAGTCCTGGATTAGGGGGTATCCGGACAGCCGGACTCTATACTTTGTCCGGACTATTGGAGCATGAAGATACAAGACTCAAGACTCCGTCCCGTGTCCAGATGGGACTCTCCTTTGCGTGGAAGACAAGCTTGGTGATCCGGATAATATATTTCCCTCCTTGTAACCGACTCCGTGTAAACCCTAGCCCTCTCCGGTGTCTATATAAACCGGAGAGGTTGGTCCTTAGAAGGCCGATCACGATCACAACCATAATCATCATAGGCTAGCTTCTAGGGTTTAGCCTCTACGATCTCGTGGTAGATCTACTCTTGTACTACTCGTATCATCAATATTAATCAAGCAGGAAGTAGGGTTTTACCTCCATCGAGAGGGCCCGAACCTGGGTAAACATTGTGTCCCTTGCTTTCTGTTACCATCAGCCTAAGACGCACAGATCGGGACCCCTACCCGAGATCCGTCGGTTTTGACACCGGCAGCAGCCCCCTACTTCTGAAGGTCTGTGCAAGTCTAGCAAATGGTGCTCTTTTGATTCGAATAATTCATAGGGCCTCTGTGTCGTGGCAGTTGTTGATATAGTTCAGAATGGTTGTCCTCTCCTGCTCCCGCATAAGCATTGGAGCATAACAAATGACGGGTCTCTCACCACGACGAACAGCTCTCCTGTGCATGAACATGACCCATGCCTGAATCGCAGCAATCAGTGATGCCGCCTAAACTTCCAGCCTCATCCGTGCATCCATAAACCTAGTCGACATCAAGGGACCGTTAAGCATGGGGAAATCGATCCTACCAACATACCTAACATATGGGAAACGGGTGTTTTTTACTGGCATCGGAGACGAGGATGACGAAAGGGGAGGCATGGCTGAGCTAAGGACGACCTGACACTGTTCAACAGGAAGGGGAGCACTAGCTCCTGCAACCGGATAATGTTGTTGCCTCGTCTGCCGCCACCGCCGCCGCTTGCGCAGATCCGAGTCGTCATCACCGTCGGTGGTGAGGCTAGAGGAAGTGGTTGTCCTAGAGGTAGTGGTGACCGAGTAATTGGAGGGTGAGGCTAGATTTGGCGTCGTGCCGCCGCGTTCGATTTCCATCTCCCACCACCCCCTCATTTTCGGGTTGCTCACGCGCGTGTGAGCTTGCGCCGCACTGACCCTAGCTTAATAGAAACTTCTGATTCGAGTATTTTCAGCGAGCTAGGCTCCGGGCTGCTTTAAACTTCATGCCCATGCGATTCAGACCACCCCGTATGCAACCAAACACACAATTCGTGGCCCAACTCGGCTTGGTTGGCCCTAATGCGGGCAACCAAACACGCCCAAAGTGATGCCGGGATGGATGGCTACACAAAGTTGGTCGTCTGGTTGTTGCTCCTAAGCCGCTCATGGGCGTACTTTGGCCATGGAATCGGTGATTCTGATTACCAATGCTTGAAGAACCTCAAACAATCATTGATAATGGTATTTGATGTCTACTATGCAACCTTCTTCTTGTAGACTCAAGTTGGGCCTCAAAGCACAGAGTTTTGTAGGACAGTAGCAAATTTCCCTCAAGTGGATGACCTAAGGTTGATCAATCCGTGGGAGGCCTAGGATGAAGATGGTCTCTCTCAAACAACCCTGCAACCAAATAATAAAGAGTCTCTTGTATCCCCAACACACCCAATACAATGGTAAATTGTATAGGTGCACTAGTTCGGCGAAGAGATGTGATGTAGGGTAGAACCCTAGCGGCCCGATCTTTCACGATTGGAGGGGATACTACGAAGAACACGAAGAACACGAGGGTAAAACACAAGAGAACCACTCAAACCAACAAGATTCGATTACACATGTGCTAGATCCTCGAAACACAAAGAGATACACACGATCCGAATCCAACAAATGACGATACATCGGGTAACTAGTTCATCTCCAAGAGGAGGTCTTGATGGTCTTCCCGTTAGGGGTCTTGAATCCAAGAAGGATCTTCTCCGAAGAGGTAGTCTCTCTCGGTGGAGTAGATCCGGATGGATGAGCAAAGATCTATCTCACATATGAGCTATCACATTGCTAACCCTAGAAAGAGGGAGGAGGAGGTCTATTTATAGTCTAGAGTCACCAAAGGGTATGTGGGCCTTGGCCCAACACGTGGGCAGTATACAGGCGTCGGATGTCCGACGGTCACCGGTCGTCCGAAGGCTTGCGAGGGTCCGGACGTCCGGTGTGCATCGGAAGTCCGATGTTTTGGCTCCGGTGTGCTTGGTCGGACGTTCGGTCGGGGTCCGATGTGTTGGGGAACGCAGTAATTTCAAAAAAAATCCTACGATCACGCATGATCTATCTAGGTGATGCATAGCAATGAGCGGGGAGATTGTGTCCACGTACCCTCATAGATCGTAAGCGGAAGCGTTATATCAACGCGGTTGATGTAGTCGTACGTCTTCACGATCCGACCGATCCTAGCACCGAGCGTACGACACCTCCGTTTTCAGCACACGTTCGCTCGATGACGTCCCTTGTACTCTTGACAAGTTGAGGCCGAGGGAGTGTTCCTTCAGCACGACGGCGTGGTGACGGTGATGACGAAGCTACCGGCGCAGGGCTTCGCCTAAGCACTACAACAATATGACTGAGGTGTTGAACTGTGGAGGGGGGCACCGCACACGGCTAAGAGATTGTCTGGTGTGCTTTCGGGTGCCCCCTTGGCCACATATATAAAGGAGGGAGGAGGAGGAGGCCGGCCTAGGAGAGGCGCGCCTATAGGAGGAGTCCAACTAGGATTCCCAATCCTAGTTGGAGTCCCCTTCCTTTTCCAAGAGGGGACAGAGGGAAAGAGTAGGAGAGGAAGAAGGAAAGAGTGTGGGGCACCGCCCCCTCCCTAGTCCAATTCGGACTTGCCAGGGGGGGGGGGCGCACGTGGCCACCCCTTTGAGGCCCTTCTCTCCTTTCCCGTATGGCCCATTAAGGCCCACAACTTCCCCCGGCGAATTCCCTTAACTCTCTGGTACTGTGAAAAATACCCGAATCACTCGGAACCTTTCCGATGTCCGAATATAGACTTCCAATGTATCAATCTTTACCTCTCGACCATTTTGAGACTCCTCATCATGTCCGTGATCTCATCTGGGACTCCGAATAAACTTCGGTCATCAAATCACATAACTCATAATACAAATCGTCATCGAACGTTAAGCGTGCGGACCCTACGGGTTCGAGAACTATGTAGACATGACCGAGACACATCTTTGGTCAAATAAAAAAACAAAACCTGGATGCTCATATTGGCTCCTACATATTCTACGAAGATCTTTATCGGTCAAACCGCATAACAACATACGTTGTTCCCTTTGTCATCGGTATGTTACTTGCCCAAGATTCGATCGTCGGTATCATCATACCTAGTTCAATCTCGTTACCGGCAAGTCTCTTTACTCGTTCCGTAATGCATCATCCTACAACTAACTCATTAGTCACATTGCTTGCATGGCTTATAGTGATGAGCATTACCGAGAGGGCCCAGAGATACCTCTCCGATACACGGAGTGAAAAATCCTAATCTCGATCTATGCCAACTCAACAAACACCATCGGAGACACCTGTAGAGCATCTTTATAATCACCTAGTTACGTTGTGATGTTTGATAGCACACTAAGTGTTCCTCCAATATTCGGGAGTTGCATAATCTCATAGTCAGAGGACCATGTATAAGTCATGAAGAAAGTAATAGCAATAAAACTTAACGATCACAATGCTAAGCTAATGGATGGGTCTTGTCCATCACATCATTCTCTAATGATGTGATCCCATTCATCAAATGACAACACATGTCTATGGCTAGGAAACATAACCATCTTTGATAAACAAGCTAGTCAAGTAGAGGCATACTAGGGACACTTATGTTTTGTCTATGTATTCACACATGTACTAAGTTTCCGGTTAATACAATTCTAGCATGAATAATAAACAAGGAGCATATAACTTTCTGAGTTGTGGATGCATAGATTAGTATGTCGAACCAAGTTTAACAGGTTTCTTCCGGATAATCCATGCAGAGAGGTAGGACTGGTAGATTAAAAGTGCGTTATATCGACTAGAGGGGGCGAATAGGCGATTTTTATGAATTCTTCACTGAGGAATTTCAGGGTGAGGAAATTCCTAAGCGAAGAACTACTTGCAGCGGAATAAGTACTCAGATGCAAACATAACAGAACATAAGCATGGTCATCATGGTGAAATGAAAACAATCACGGAGTACAGAAAGCGTAAACACATGATAAACGGGAAGAAGACAAACAAACTGAAGAAATTGTACTGAGGAAATTGAGAAAGTCTTCAGTCAAAGTCTTCAAACAGATATGAACAAGTACACAACACAATAAAGAGAAAATGAAAGAGTTGAGGAAATAGAACCAGTTGGTTTGGTGAATACAATGATTTGGTTGACAAGTTCCAACTTTTGTGATAGTTGTACGTCTAGTTGGAGAGGCTAGGTATTTAAACCTGAGGACACACAGTCCTCACCGTATTCTCCTTGAGCTAAGGTCACACAGACCTCACCCAATCACTCGTGGTAAGTCTTCGAGTGACTTCCAAACCTTCACTAACTCGGTCGCTCGGTGATCCACAATTTAATCTTGGATGCTCAGACCATGACGCCTAACCGTCTGGAAGATGCACAGTCTTCAAAGGTAACAAGCATCGGATCCACGAAGGATCAATCTCTTCAGTGATGCTCAGTCTCTTTGGGTTTGTAGGTGTTTGGGTTTGGGTTTTCCTCACTTGATGATTTTCGCTCAAAGTCCTCGCAGGATGGGATGCTCTCAAATGACAAGTGTCAGTTTTCTCGGAGCAGCCAACCAGCTAGTGGTTGTAGGAGGCGGCTATTTATAGCCTAGGGAGCAGCCCGACATGATAAGACATAAATGCCCTTCAATGATATGACCATTAGGTGGGTATCATGTTCCTCACTTGTAGGCAATCTGCACTGGCGAATTCCTAACTCCTCTGTCAGAACAAATTCCTCAGAGACCAGAAGAACTTCATCTCTATCACTGAATAAATTGACTAAGCTGCATGAGATTTCCAATGGCTTCACTCGAAGGGATTGGTAGGTGTAGGATTTTGAGATGAGCATCACTTGGAAATTTTTCCTTAGTTTTTCCTCGACCCCCTTTAACAGTACGGTGTTTCCTATGACTCAAGAAAGAGAAAATTAAACTACGAAAACAAAAGTCTTCACGCTTCATGTTCCTCGCACGAATACCAAGTCTTCATGGTCACACCAATTTCTTCGCTTTCAAAGTCTTCAGAAATTCTTCAGAATTTTTTTTGGTGATTGATGACAATATAGGTTAAGTTTTCAACGGGGATAAAACATATGAAGTGTAAATACTGATATTGAGGAATTTGATTGCAAGATATAGAAGAACTCCCCTTGAAGATGTGCATAGTGAGGAATTTGCTTTTGAAGCAATGCACATTTCAAGAGTAGAATCATGGAGATCTCCCCCTATATCTTGTAATTCATACATGCATTTAACATATGATATGAAGAATTTGAAATGCATGATGAAATATGGTGACTGATGTTATTTAACATGCGTGCATTAACATATATGAGGGATAATCATGCAGAAGAACATAGTAAAAGTATCAGACCACCATCGGGTTTAAGTTTACAACTCGATCCAACAAAGTCTTCAAAAAACGAGAGTTGTAACTTAGCAAAAAAACACCCATATATAGAGATCCATTTGAAGACTAACTCAAATTTCTCCCCCTTTGTCATCGAATGACCAAAAGGGTCAAAAAGTGAGGACTAACGCCCATGAAGAATATCATGTTGATGGAGGAGCGCCAACGTTGTTGGGGTTAGTTGTCGAAGTAGGGCCTGTCGTAGTGTCGTCCAAATCTTCATGCTCATCCGTGTCGCGCGATGAAGAATATGAGCTGGCCACCAAGGAAGGAACTTTGACTTTCTTGAATTTCTTCGCTGGTGGTTGAGACCAGTCAAAGTCCTGCTTGAGACCCATTTGCTTCAGATCTTGTTCACCATAAAGATGAGACAAAACAGCCCAGGTGCGACCGAAGACTTCATGGAGGTAGTAGTGGTTCTTCTTAACGGCATTGTGTGTAGCAGTCATGTTGTGAAGAATTGAATCAAACTGACGCTTAACACATTTGTGGTTGCGATCGACCTTCTGGTGAAGACTGAGGAGAAGCTCACGATCAGTACCCTTGGAGTTGTGCCTTGAGGATTTTGCTTTGAGGCATTAGCGGTAGAGTCATGAGTGGCAGAGTCATCATTGATGGAGTAAGATGCAGCTTTGCGGAACTGACCATCCAATGGACGAATGCCTTCGTCAATAACAGCAGTGGCCTTGCCCTTTTCATCAGCTGAGGAAAATGTCCGTTTGAGGACTTCAATGGGGGGCAAGTAGCTGCCATGGTTGAGTGTCTCAGCCTTTTAGTTGAGTGAAGACCTTGATATGAGGAATCTCATAATCCAGGGAGCGTAAGGCTTCAACTAAAATGGAGATCACTACAAAAAAAGACACATCCGTGACATTTTGGGCCGAACGAATTTTTTTTCTGTCATACATATGACACTTCTATGACAATAATTGTGACAAAACCCGGTATCATCATAGATGTCGTGGGCTCCTACTTCTATGAAAAAAAATCATGACAGAAAATGGGCTTTTCGTCCTGGGCGGGCCGGAGACGTAGCTGCATGACATTCTTTGGGCCGTCCGTGACGGAAAAAACCATGGTAGAAGCGAGGGGGAGGAACATTTCGGGGAGTTGCCGGTTACGGTGGGAGGTCGGGGGCCGAGCGATGCGCGTTTCTCTCGTACATACGCGCGTGTGTGCGAGGCGTTGGCTCTAACTGAACCCGAGCGAGGCGTTGGGCTCTAACTGAACCCGAGCGATTGCACTGCAGGGTCTGGATGAACAGGACCCTGTGGTGTGGAGGGCTGGATGAACAGTTGATGGTGGAGGGGTGGCCGTGGAGGGGTGGTTGAACAGGACCCCGTGGTGTGGAGGGCTGGATGAATAGTAGACAGTGGAGGGGTGCCCGTGGAGGGGTGGTTGAACAGTAGCCGGTGGAGTAGCGCGTGGTGGAGGCTGGATGAAAAGCAGCCCGTGGAGGATGGAGGAGGTCGATGGTAGCCCGTGGAGGCTGGAGGAGGTCGACGGTGGAGATGAACAGATCCCGTGGAGTCCTGCTTTGCGATGCGCCACACCCTCCCGGCGAACATGACCCCATTTCGACCGTAGTGCTCCAACACAGTCCGCTTAAATCCGCTTTTGTGGTACGCCACACCCTCCCGATCAACAGACCCCGCTTGAACGTAGGAGGTCCGCTTCTTCGCTTTTGCGGTACGCCACACCCCTCCCGATCAATAGAACCCCCGTTTCGACCGTAGGAGGTCCGTTTCCTCCGTTTTGCGGTACGCCATACCTCGTTTCCGTCGCCTGTTCCGTCCGAGCCCTCCCAATGAACACGACCACGCATTCCGTTCCGACCCAGCCGGTTCGCTCCCACGCGTTCCGTTGCCTCCCGATGAACATGACGCATTCCGTTGCCTCCCCATGAACACGACTCATTCCATTGCCTCCCCATGAACACGATGACGACGCTGTTTCTCCGTTCCGACCCAGCCATGTACGTATGTGCGAGTAGGCATTCCAGACCCTGCCCGTATGTACGTACGTGGCCGTATTTTCTTACTTGCACCCTCGCCGCTGTACGTACGTGTACATGCTACGTGCGCGCCTCTACTACGACACGTGCGCGCCTCTACATCCACCAGTATATATATACGTACACGTTCGTGACCAGAATGACAACGCTACGTACGCTTCGACCAGGTGGGTCCCGACTGCCAGGCACTTCCATGCGTGTGAAGATGTAGCTGGTGGGTCCCAGCAGTCAGGGGGACGAATCGTTTTGTTTTTTTTTCCCGGACGCACTTCCTTGCGTGCGAAGATGTAGCTCGTGGGTCCCAGCAGTCAGGGGGCAAATCATTTTTTTTCCCAGACGCACTTCCTTGCGTGCGAAGGTGTAGCTGGTGGGTCCCAGCAGTCAGGGGGGAAACGTTTTTTTCATGAAATATGGTGGCATGTTCGGTGGGTCCCCGCTGTCAGGTGGAGGAATATATATTTTGCGCGTAATAAGGAGGCACTTCCTTGCTGCGGCCGTGGACCCAACTGTCAGCCTCTCCACGTACAGTCCACGTCCGATGGAAGCCGTTCCTTGACCATGTTGACCACGCCGCGCCGAGAGCACCAGGGCGGTGGACGACGGCGAGGCCTAGGAAGGGGACGACGCGGAGCTGGGGAAGACACGTCAGTGGATGCCCACGCATAGAGGAGTATGAGGGTTCACTCGTTCGGCTGTGGTGTGAGGCTGCCGTCGCTGCAGAATAACAGGGGGTGTGGGTGAGTAGAGGGATGGCCTGGCCAGTGGTGGGAGTAGTAGGGGGCGGTGAGGCCTCCGCCGCATCGCAGCCGGCCACGGGAGGCAGGAGCACGAGGCACGACCGACGCTGGTTTGGGCGGCTGGAGCTAGAAGACCAGAGGTTGAAGAAGCACTACGGCCGTTGGATGGACATCGTACGATCACTGGAGCTAGAATCATGCATATTGACTAAGTTGACAAAGCCCTCCGTCCCCGTCAACTTAGTAGGCCCACAAGTCAGCCTGCCACTATACTGGGTCCCAGCTAACAGGCGGAGTATTCATTTTATTTGTGCGTAATAAGGAGGCACTTCCTTGCGTGCGAAGATATAGCTGGTGGGTCCGAGCTGTCAACGGCGGTAAAGTTTTTTTTGCAAAATACAGAGGCCCTTTTGGTGGGTCCCTGATGTCAGGTGGAGGAATCATTATTTTGCGCGTAATAAGGAGGCATTTCCTTGCGTGCGGCCATGGACCCAGCTGTCGGCCTCTCCACATACAGTCCACTTCAGATGCATGTCGGTCGTTGACCATGTTGACCAGGCCGCGCCGAGAGCACCAGGGTGGTGGACGACGGCGAGGCCTAGGAAGGGAACGACACGGAGGCAGGGAAGACTCAGCAGTTGTTTCCCGCGCGGAGGGGAGTACGACTGAACGAGGGTTTACTGTCTCATCTGCCGTCACCGGAGAATAATAGCAGGTGTGGGTGAGTAGAGGGATGGCTAGGCCAGCAATGGGAGTACGGTGGGCGGTGAGGCTCAAGGGCAAGACAGCCGCCACGGGAGGAGGGAGCAGCAGTCCACCGGGCTTGTTTGAGCGGCCGAGCAGAAGAGCAGAGATTGAAGAAGACGACGGCCGTTGGATGCCCATCCAACAATCCGCTTGCTCAGGCCAACCTTTTTTAGGAAAGCCTCAAATCTATGGAAAACAACATACATCCCATCTGCCATTATTTCTAATAATTTACAGCCCATTTGCTAATTCTTAAGGTTTTTTTGGAGCCCATATTCTTTTTGTTAGCATTACATCCCATACTGTGGCCACGGTTAAAAAAATATACGAAATTTTGCATATTTTGGTGCGGTTCGAACTCTTTTTAATCCCGAAATTTCGACTCACATTCAAACTGATTTTAAAAATAAATGTATATCAATATAAAATCCAACAAATTCTCCATGCATAAAAATTAATGTAATTTAAAATCTTGAAATGAAAAAAAAGATATTTGAAACTAATTGCCTGTTTGATGTGTTTTAAAAATGTACAACCCATTTCTCATTACTGATGGGCCATTTTCTCGGCCAGCCGAATGAAAGCTCTCCTCGTCTTGAAAGATTTGCAGCCCAATAGGCCTAGCAAAGCGACTTACTTGGCAAATAACAAAAAAACTGGGCTATGGCCGTGGACCCAGCTGTCAGCCTCTCCACATACGGTACTCTTCCGATGGAAGTCATTCCTTGACCACGTTGACCATGCCGCGCGGAGAGCACCACGGCGGTGGACGATGGCGAGGCCTAGGAAGGGGACGACGCAGAGCCGGGGAAGATGTGGCAGTGGAAGCCCATGCAGAGAGGAGTACGAGGGTTCACTGGTTCGGCTGCGGTGTGAGGCTCCCGTCGCCGCAGGGCCTGGCCAGCGGTGGGAATAGTAGGGGGCGGTGAGGCCTCCACGGCAGCACAGCCGACCACGGGAGGCAGGAGCATGAGGCACGACCGGCGCTGGTTTGAGCGGCTGGAGCAAGAAGACCAGAGGTTGAAGAAGCACTATGGCCGTTGGATGGACATCGTACGGTCACTGGAGCTAGAATCGTTCATATTGAATAAGTTGACAAAGCCCTTTGTCCCCGTCAACTTAGTAGGCCCACAAGTCAGCATCCCACCAAGGTGGGTCCCAACTAGCAGGGGGAGTTTTCATTTTTTTTGTGCGTAATAAGGAGGCACTTCCGGTGGGTCTGAGCTGACAGCGCGGGGGGGGGTGCGTTTTTTTCGCAAAATACGGTGGCCCGTCAGGTGGGTCCCAGCAGTCAGGGGGCAAACGTTTTTTCGCAAAATATGGTGGCCCATCCAGTGGGTCCCGGCTGTCAGTTGGAGGAATCATTATTTTCCGCGTAATAAGGAGGCACTTACTTGTTGCGGCCGTGGACCCAGCTGAGACTCTCCATGTACAGTATACTTCCGATGGAAGTTGTTCCTTGACCACGTTGACCTCGCCGTGTTCCGTTGCATGCATGCGTCCATGGGCGTGGTGCGTCCCCACTGTTAGCCTCTCACGTACAGTCATCTTCCGATGACTCTCGGTTGTTGACCATGTTGACCACACCGTGCGAGCGCACCTGCATCGAACGACCGGAGATGGGGAAGACGGGCGGTGGAGTCGCAGATGGAGAGGAGTGGGAGACTTCACTGGTTCGGGTGCGCGGCAGCACAACCGCGGTGCACGGGAGACAGGAGCAAGAACAGAGGTTGAAGAAGAAGCACGACTGTTGGATTAACATCCAACGGTCCAGCTGCTAGAATCATTTGTTGATTAAGTTGACAAAGCCGTGCATACACGTCCGCTTAGCAGGCCCACAAGTCAGTCACCAAATCTGACGGGTCCCAGCTGTCAACGGGATGAATAATTTTTTTCACAAAATAAGGAGGCACTTCCTTCCGTGCGAAGATACAGCCGGTGGGTCCCATCTGTCAGGTGGAGGAAACATTTTTTTTCAGCTTAATAAGGAGGAACTTTCCTTGCGTGCGACCATGGACCTCGTGGGTCCCAGCCGTCAGGCTCTCCACGTACAGTCCTCTTCTGATGACTCATTTGTTGACCACCCGCACCGAACACAGCGAGGCACTGGACGACGGTGAGGCCCCCGACGGGAACGACTCGGAGATGGGAAAACGCAGCAGTGGAGTCGCAGATTGAGAGGAGGAGAAGGGTTATAACTGGTTCTGTTGCGGCGTGGGGCTGTAGTCTGTGGAGAATAACAGGAGGTGTCGAGGGGTGGAGGGATAGCCTGGCCGGCGGTGGGGTAGCGGTTCGCAGCGATGCATGCTAAGCAGAGCCGCTTAGTCACGGAGGCCGGACCAAAGCGGTCCCGCGACGCTGGAGGAAGAAGACGAGAGATTGAAGGTGCATGCCGGCCGTTGGATATAAATCCAATGGCTGTGGATGACACAATCATTTGTTGACCAAGTTGACAACGCCCAGTGTAGGCTTCGACCTATTGGCCCACATGTCACCGCAAAAATGTGGCATATATTTAACCCATGTTTTCTAGAATGTACAGTCCATTTGCTGGGCTGGGTGAACAAATAATTTCACGTCAATCAGGCCCATTTATATTTTCTAAGAAATCCCAGCCCATTTGCACTTCCTTGAAATACACGTATTAGGTGGGCTCGTTATATATATAATGTTATGTTAGAAGGAGCAATTAATATCAAAGAATAAACCGGAGAGGCACATTATATATATATATATATATATATATATATATATATATATATATATATATATATATATATATAATTAAGAAATTAGCGAGTTATTGCTCAAAATAAAAATGAGCGCGTTATTATTAAATTGGTCCTTAAAATCTTCGCAAGCTTTTGTACGCAATCACCAGGATTTTCCTTGCCTGTGAGTCAAAAACAACCAGGATTTTTCGTTAAACATTTACTTTTATAAGTTAATAACACGTGGGATGTTTTTATAATGTATATATAAGTCTCTATAAAATATACGATAATAGTAATAATATAAATATATAATGTGGTTAGAAGGGAAAACATAAATTGGACACAACATTACTTTTATAAGAGACCTGCGTTTTATACCCGACAGTAGGCATACTAACAAGTTCACACACAAATACAATAGAAAAGGTAAACATACATATCAAACTCAGGTTCATAGGACACGTTCATATTCAGAGCCAACATTCACTATCAACAACTCAAAAGATTCATATATACACAAGCTTAGCATATCTATGCATCCAAATGATTGATAGATCACACGACAATATTCATACATAATTCACAAAAAGATTCAGATATACACATGTTCAGTATGTTTATGCATCCAAATGATTGAGATCACAGCCAATATGATCCATGGACGAACTTTAATTACCTAGGGTACAGACTGGTAAATGGTGTTCAATCGGAGGTACTTCTTGCTAAAATTAGTTCTTGTACGAGTAAACTTTTGAGTACATAAGAGGCAGCATGCATAATCTGAACTTTGCTTGTAGGTTTATCCTCAAATAGTGGCCTCGTGTCGAGGGAGGTTTGAGCAACTTGGCCACTACTTTCATCCAACTAGTTTATGGCTCATCTTGGTCCTGTATCTCGCCAAAATTCTACATTGCGCATTTAGAAAGGAGGCGGTTGAGAAAATGAACCACCCAAATTTTTTGTGCAGTTCAACTGAAATGGACATCCTTGGCGTGCAGACTGATTAAGTGCCAGATGAATATACGCGTCAACCAACTTGTCTGGAATCTTTAGACTCCATGCCATATAGTTCGCTATCATATGTGCCGATAACCAAAAGGCACAAGTTGTGACCAAAGACCGGACTGCGTTTTTCTGGGCTATGCACCAAGCAATACTTTTGGCGTTCACTCTCCAAATACTTGGAGTTTGACAATTGGTTGACGCTGGTTGATACTCGAATGAATATAGGCACTTCTTGTCAACATCGTCCGTGATAGCCCTTTCGTAAAAGGGTCTGCCAGATTCTTAGCCGTCTGGATATAATCCAACGCTATTACTCCGGAGTTTCTTGATTTTCTGTCAGATTTCAATCTTCTTCTTATGTGCTTTGTGGATTTCATGTTGTCCTTTGAACTCTTAGCCTTGGCAATCACTGTTTGATTTTCACAGTTCATAAGGACAGCCGGCACTGGTTTATCAACCACCGGCAAATCTATCAAAAGCTTTCGAAGCCATTCTGCTTCGACGCATGATGTGTCTAATGTTGTGAGTTCTGCTTCCATAGTCGATCTGGTTGTCTGAGTGAACTTTGGAGTACATAGCAGCAACATAAGTACCTGTCCATCTGATCATTTTGTGCAGTTCTACTGAAATCACCCGATGTAATGATTTTCCTGCCAGTTCAGGCTCCAAATTACTCCTTTATGAAAGCGGCAAACAGTAGCACAATACCAAATTACCAATACATATGACAGGCACAATAATCAGGATAAGGACCAGTACCAACCTGTGTGAGGTAGCATATCAATTACTATTTCCTTTGACTGGAAGCCGAGATAAGACAAGCGACTAACAACAAAGGAAAAAAGCAAGCGGAGATTAGCGACTGACAGGAAAGGACGGAAGCTGTCAAGGCAGTGAAGCACCCAAAGTTTTTGTGCAGTTCCACCAAAATCGAGCATCCCTGTTGGCACATATATTTAGAGAGTGAGGTTACTGTAATAGTGGGACTAGTTGATGAAACATACACTAACAAATAGAAGCACCCTCATTATCTTAATGGGTAAAGTTAGCAACATAGTAGTCTTGCTTAAAGAGAGGTATTACTTTATTTAATCAGTGCCAATTAGCTGAACTCAACACTCAAAGCATTGCCATTTATCATAGGTTGCAAAACTTTAACGTGCAAAGATAAAGGAGTTTCTCATGACAGTAGCACGATACAAATAGAGATGACAACAAACTGATATGGATGAAGGCCTTAGGTCCGTACCAACCTGAGAAAAAAAGCTTATTCATGTAGTCCCATAAGAGATGATAAAGCACTCACTGGAATCACACAATAGTATATATTTTTGTGCACTTCAAATGTATGGTTGAAATCACTCTTGTTTACCAAAGGCTTGGGATTATATCGAAGATTATCAAGAACTTCCAGCAGAGTTAAAGCAATCGGCTGGGATACGCTTCATTGTATTGTCTTGTGTAGTTCCACTAAAACGTATGATTGGCACAACATGATCTCTATTTGCACAAGTAGGAACAAGGTGAAACCTTCATTAGCTTAGTGAGAAAGGATAGGAAGACATTAGCATATTACTCAAACAATAGCATCAAATTCATGATGGACAATACGCAAAACATTGCCTCATTGAACCAATGGCAATAAATTGACATGCAAAACAATAGCACTATTATGTCATGACACTAATAATATTCCTCCCTGCTCCACCACATGATTCACCTCCATAGACAAACATACACACGCATATGATTCAGCATAGGGTCCTACTAAAGATTTGTTTAACTCCAACAGGAAAATTAGGCAAGAATAAATTAGTGGTACTTAAGTACTCCTAATTAATTAAGTGAGACAGCAGAAGTGGAAGGTCTCCCGGAGGATCGCCTCACATGTAAGGTAGTCGCTGTCGGAGCCCTTGAATGGCCTCGATCGAGGCCTCTGCTTCAAAGAAGATCGCCTTAGCACTGTGTATTCTTCTTCTTCTTCTTCCTCTTCATGCTCTGCTTCTCTTTCTCCTCACCAGTTGGTGAAACCAAGTACATGATTGGCCTTCTAATTCAGAATTGGTTTTGTCAAGAGGGAGTACAAGTGTACTAGTAAAAACAACATTATTTTCTCATGGCAGTCGGAAAATAGAGATGAACACATGCATTAAATATCATTCTTACCTATAGGAAGGTTATGGCGCCAATATGGATGATGAGGATTGGAACACAGATCTCCCTTTGTGCAGTTCCACCAAAATGAACCAACTGTTCCATTCTAACATTCTAGTTAAACAACACAAAAGTCACTTCTTTTAAGAAGAGTTTTGTGCAATGCACCAAAAGTTCACAACAGCAACCAGGTGAATTGGATATCCCTGTTTGCACAAAAAGGCACAGAGGAAACTGTCAGAGTCTCAAACAAGTACAGGCAAAATCATTTGGCTAAACTTGTCATGGCCTATAACAGTGGCATGGCTTCATTTTTACCAGGGACATTAGATTAAGAACAGCTGGGACAGTGGGTGCACCAGCAGTCCAGCACCATGTACGTAAACAGGGGCATAAAGTGGTGATTCATAGTTTTTGCCCCGAGAAACAAACATCCAAGAAACATATCTGGTTGGTCCCATTTTGTTCACTCTAGCCACCTACTCCTATGTGTGGATAGCAAATCTAGTCCTGGTCATACCACTGTGTACAGCGTTACCCCTATATTTCCTTTTTCACCAAGAGACCGGTTGGATGACCAGCAGTACTACTTTCACCCCCTTTCCTTCCTGTTTGTACCAAGTCCGATGTACATACTAAATTCCCCCACCCCCACTTTTTTTCTTGTTTGAACCAAGTACAAGATTCGACTCCATGAAGTAGCTTTACCTCTAACAATAGAAAAAAAAATATGTGACGTTGGACCATCCGATCGAGAGGGGTTGAGAGGTAGAAAATGATGCACATGCAGCGACGTAGCGAGCTGGGGAAGTAGAGCTAAGGTGGTTTCGAATGAAGATATACCTGAAGGTCATCGGGATGTGGATAGGTGGGCGGCGGGAGGCCGGATCCACCCACAGGCAACGACGAAGGGATCGGAGGACCTCCTGCACCGGCGCTCGGCCAGAGATAATGGTGCGGCCGGCAGTGGGTCTCCTCCCTCGCTGTCGACGACGGCCTAAACGCTGCCCGTCCTCCCCTTCACCGGCGGAGGGGGATACGTCCGGATCTGTAACCAGCGGTGAGGATAAAAAGCTAGTGTTTTTTGAAGGGAGAAAGACAGTGTTACTACCCCTATCTTGTTTAGATCTGGAGAGGATGAGAGTGTGTGAATAGAGCAGCCCTAGCAAGCAAGCAAGTAGGAGGCTCCGACCTATATATAAGTAGTGGGGTAGTTTTCCTTTTTCACTCCATCAAAACAATCGTTTAAAATTGTGTACTACTACATGCCAGGTCGCGGTTTTTTTAGTTGTTGATTGTTTTTTGAGATAGCTACCCGCTTCTTCCAAGTGGTGTTACGGTGTGCCATGTCGCACTTTGTATCGTTCAAGTCTGGTACTACAAGTCCCTCCATTAGATGAACAACCACCCCCTCGTAAAAATTGTGAACAAGCCCACGGCTAAAATTAGCGGAAACGTGGGTTGCCCCAACACGCATTATTATTTATATTTTCTACTCCTCCGCTCCTAAATATAAGTCTTTTTATTAGCCACACCTAAGACAAGATTTTTTTATTAGCAGTGAACCCCACATGTCATAGACACAAAAATTGTGGCAAGATTCCTTAGGCAAGCCAAACTGTGTCTAACAATTTGAGCAACTCAGGTTAGGCAAGTGTGGCAAGTGTGGGAAAAATAATGTGGCAACATAAGACAAACATAGTCACAATCCAAACAGCCCGTAATTTTTGTGACATGCATGAAAATTTGGTTAGTTAAATTTATAGTCAAAATTTGGCAAGGTGCATCAAATCAACACATGCAAGTATCAAAAGGAAAGTCACGGCATGCATGCATGGGTTGTACTCCTCCGTTTCCAAATATAAGTCTTTTAGAGATTGCAACAAGTGACTACATACGGCAGAATATGTCTACTCCTACATACGAAGTAGCCCATTTGAAATGTGTAAAAGACTTTTATTGAGTGCAAGTGCTTTGATGTGTCGCGTCAACTCGCACAAGACCGAGAAATTTGATTACTACGATGCCCTCTCCCTCATGGACGAGCTCGGTGCCTTAATCGCACCTGCCTTTGGCTGCATGACAGTGGGCCAACCACCTGTTGGGCCCACCTGTCATAGACGCAAAGGCAGGAGCAGTAAGTAGAAGCTTTCACTGCACACTATCTCTCCCGCACGAGGTGGACGGACATGCAACAGTGGATTCGATACTGTAGAAGTAGGAGTAACATCATTGTTCGTCTTCTCGAAGAGGCGAAGAGCCAAGCGCAAACCGAACGTGGCAGCTGCGAATGCTCGCGTGGTGCGGTTCCTTGGAGTACTAGGCAGGCTCTTGCATGAGACAAAATTGCTATTGTTTAACAATTAAACTCCATTAGCCATTGGTTGATACTCATTCTGCATAGGTCCACGCGCTTAGCACCGTTTCCTCCTGGGGTCACCAATGTTTATTTGCTAATTAATAGCATTCCATGCAATGAACTAGCCATTGCAAGTCATTGAAAGCATGCACACCTCTCATCTCTTATTGGTTGATACGTATGTCAAGAAACAAGAAACAAGGTAGAAATTAATGCACCACGCCTAAGTGTTTTGGGATTATTTGGTTTTCGTAAGATGACTTACACACCTAGACGGAGGGAGTAGTATAGACCTGTAAACCAGAAAGGAGTATTTGCCTTTCTAGAGATTTCAACGAGTGACTAGACTACACCGTGTGCAGTACCCCCTCCCTTCCGGTTTATAGGGCTCAAATCTCAAATCTCATGAACCAAGGCATTTTGCGATTGGAGGAATGTACTGTATCTCGTACTTTACAAAACTACCCTAATTAAACTCATGCATTAATTACGTAGTTCTCTCAGTTTGCTCTCCGCCTTGGTCGCGGTGCACAATATTGAGCACTCCTATATGACTAGCCGCTCTATCTACCTGCGGGAAGTTTCAAAGCATCCGGGCCCGCGTGCCATTCACACACAGTGAGGTGCTACAGTCGAGACTCACCTGTCACCCCGGTGTGGCCGTCATGACCCGTCATATCACAAAACCCACACCTTTACCAGAAGTGGTAAGGTGGCCTCCAAGTTGGACTGGACGAAGCAACCATCATTTCATTGGAACGCTCGTTCAAGCCCTTTCTTCCCTTTCTTGAAGAAAACCTCACTCCAGGCTACTCACTTATGCCATTTTTCTTCTCTACCGACGAAGGAAAGGTGGGCGAATCAGTTATGCTACTATATTTTCATTCCAATAATCTTGTTTTTGTGAAGCACCGACCGATTCTCACATCCTATTCTTTTCCCGTTTTCATTGTGATTGTGGTTTCCTTTCAATTGCTTTTTGTTTGTCAGTTCATTGATGGATCCTGGAGCACTAGGCAAAGAGTTGCCGGCGGACAACCCATCGGAGACAAGATCTCCGTGAAGCGAGCACCGACCAACGAGGTGACCATGTTGGCGGGCCAACCCATGGAGACGAAGAACTCCAGGAAACAAGCACTGGCCAAAGAGTTGAGGACGTTGGTGAACGAACTCCTCAAAGAATGTTGGAAGAACAGCAAGGGCCCCACCGTGCCTACCCCAGGAACTCTAATTGCCACCTATGTGAGGCTCAAGACCGAGTTTGAGGAGATAGTCGCCATTGAGAAGCAGTATTCGGCCCCCATCGAGGACGAGGAGATGGCCCTGGTGAGCTGCACAAGGTAAAAATAATGGCTTATTACCATAGTTGTGGTTTTTGATTATTTGCAATGTGCTTGCTTTTTGATTATTTGCAATGTGCTTGCTAATATGTTAGGGTTGAGCAGGTGCCGGTGGTTGTCCTTGATGATTCCGATGTCGTGGCCCGTCCTGTTGGCATCGCCCCGGAGATCGATTCCGATGCCGCTGACCATCCTGTGGACATCGTCCCAGAGATCGATTCTGATGTTGCGGTTAGTCCTGTGGACATCGCCCCAGAAATCGATTCCCATGCCGCTGTCCGTGCTGTGGTCATTGCCCGAGAGATCAATGACAAGAAATAGTTGGTCGCGCTAATCCTTCAGGGTAGTTTGCATTGCCCTGTGTTTAATTACCAGGACGATGTGTGTTATCATACCATCTTAGGGCTAGCGCACTGTCTTGTGTGGGCGGATCTTGCTACTTTTGTTTGATAGTGAATCATGCGATGAATCATGCGAACCCTCTCCGAGTTATGGAAACAGATGTATCCTCACCAACTTTTGATGTAATATATGGCATGCTTAGATGTAATTTTGAACTGTTTATCATATCAGCAGGGCTTGTTTGATGATTCTTGGCGTTAGTAGGCTAGCTACTGTGCAAGCTATAGTACTTGCAGAACACTCACCGAAGAGAAATGTTGGGGCTGATGAGCTCGTGGTACGCTTATACTTATCCCTTGTCGATTGTCCAATAGCCTTAGCTCCTAAAATTGTAGGCTTAGAGATCGATCAGACAATAGTCGACATACATTCAGGCCTCATTTGGTTCATAGGGTAGGAAAATCATAGAAAAAGTACAGAGAACGTGCAACACAAAATCATAGCAGTGCAGAGACGTACTCCCTCCGTTCCAAAATAGATGACCTAGGCGAGCTAGTTTGGCCTAGTGGGTTTCAGTGATATGACGTGGTACAGTGCCCTCCAGTCTTGGCGTGTGGTAGCAGATTGCGGTGCAGTAAGTTTTCTTGAAGAAGCGGAATTCAACTAAGTCATGATGGTTCCTTCGTCCAACAACTTACAATTGGGAAAGGTTGGGCCTGCGATACGACCGGGTAGACCAGGATAATTTTGTGCATGGCATGTGGACCAGGATGGTCGACGTCCCACATGTCGGCGAATGAAAGTATTCTTTCCGATATAGAGGACGAGCGGCAGTATTCATTGTTTATTTTGATGAAAGCTATTGTCTCCACTGTTACTCCTTGACTTTGTCAATGCCTCTCTCTCCTCCACATAAGCGGGACTACTTGCTATGCATGCAGCGGGCAGTCTGGCGTCTTGAGGGCTGTGGCGGTGAGAGCGGTTCGAAGCGGTCCGACTCCAAGATGGCCCACCTCACATTATCACCAGATATTTCTTGGAGTCCGTCTTGCGGCGGGCGGGCAATCTCTTCTCCTCCCCGTTTCTCTCTCTCAGCCGACGCTCGCGAAACGATTAGATTTCGCTATCGATGGTTTATTCAATTACGGTCCCACATGTCACTGAAATTGCAAGACAACGCGTGTCCCTCCGGTGGCGGCGTGCGAGCCGGACTGTCGGGGTTGCGACGCGTACGAGTCGTAAGTGTGCCGCCTTTTCCTTTAGAACTTGTGAAGCGTAACATTTTCGCGATCGATCGATAGAAATCCGAACAAAATGACGAGGGCGGTGCTTTCCGCTTGTTAGGTGGGCTAGTTCGAGTGATATGACGTGCTACAGTGCCGTCCACTTGCTCCATTTTTATGTAAGTAAGAATTTACACTCTTACGCGGGAGGAGTGCGAAACACCGCGGATCTGATTTTGATCGAGGGATAACTGTTCCCTGCCAAATAATGGAGGATTGTAAGTGATTATAGCATGATAGTTAGGGCATCTCCAGCGCTGGCCCACAAATTTACACCGACATCTGTGCGAGGACACTGATGGATGCCATCCGATGCTGCCCGCATACCTTTCGACAACTATATGAACTAATCGGACGAAATTCATGCAAACAAAGGAAATTTCAAATTGACCGGATGAAATTCATTACATTTCGAGAACTTTTCCTATAAACTGGATGAAATTCATTACATGTTTCGCACAAACCATACTAAAACCTCATCAAACCTAATCTAAACGATCGCGGGCCCGACCACCATGTCCGCCATGAACCCGAGAAAGCAGGCCATTGCCTTTGCCTCCTCCTTATCCGCCTCGATAACCTCCTCCTCTGGAGCACAAGGTTATGAAGATTTCCGCCTCACGCCGCCATCAAGCGGCTAATCAGCCACCGATTTTATCCCACCAAGCTTGGCGTCGACCGAGTGGAGGAGCGGTGGCCTTCCTAGAACCGAGAGCGGTGGCGACCTCATCGTACTACTCTTCCTCGCTGCCGGCGCCGCCACAAGACGCGCGCCGCCGTGGTCGTGGCGGCGGAGGGCGGCCGGGGCGGGAGCCGGCAATCTCCTTCGTTTGCTCCTGCGACAGTACGTCGAAGAGAGCTTTGGAGCACGCCCGGAGCGGAGCCACTGATGTCCCTCGTCTGCTCCTGCAACAGTACGTCCAAGAGAGCTTCGGAACACCAGGAGGCCATGGTTGAAGTGGCGCCGACAGAAGGAAGGGACCGGAGGAGAATAAGTGTGGGTCTTTGGCTATGGCTGGGAGCTGGGGCTCAAGTTAATATAGCGGGCGAATGGCAATGAGCCGCAGCAGACGGATGGACAACTGGCACCGGACGTCGGGCGTGAATGGGGACGCTGCTTCAGTGACTTAACTGCAGATGCGTTTGGGTTACTGACATGTGGGCAGAATGGGCATCTGGCCCGCATGTCAGTGACACACCAATTGCACCTGTAGTTAAGTCCGGTGAATGCGGTATTGACATTCTGGAGAGACGGTGACCGTTTCAGGCGGGAAGCACGCGCTAGTGATGGAAGGGGTTTCGGTGTGCAGTGGCACTAAGATCGGTTGCTCATGATAGTACATACTCCGTACAGTACTACCATAGTACCCTCTCTAGCTTAGGCTGTTTTATAGATTGTCGTTGTGATGGACGATATACATGAGCAAGGCGGTCCGAGTATGACCGTTGGTGTTGAGCCAGGTGAATACATGCTCGGCGTTCGCGTAGGCCTCCATCAAACGTCTAAACAGTAATGTCAGGCAACGCCGGGGCGCTCAGGTGATGGGCACGCCGTTTGCATTGCGCCATGAGCAGGACTTTGATTTAGAGGGCGACGTGCATGCATTAGCATGCTTTGACAGCGTGAGCGTGAGTGTCTGACGCGAAGTATTTCATTTTCATTTGGCTGACGAGGGTGCGTTGCAGCGACAAGTCCGTGGTTTGATTCCCCACATATGCATAATTTTGGTTTTTACAGTATTTCTTTCTCCATTCACAGGTAGGCCCGCGTAGATAGATAAAGAACATGAGCTGATGAGGTGCATGCTGACTATTTGACTCGTCAACCATACAAATACGGAGCTATACGCTGAGCCAGTGACCGTATAATCACCATATCTTGTATACAATGATCAAACTAAGCTATCAAGACAAGTTCGATGACCGCAAATGCATTTTACTCGGTAATAAATGACCCGGATTGAAGGGGAATCCTAATTTGCTTCGTCTTCTGTCCTTGAGCTCTTGACAAACCAATGCACTGTACGGTTGTCCGGCCACTCCACCCCAGAGCTCTCACGAAGCGTCATTCATGCCACCACGCCGCACACTAACCGGTAAGGCAGCGATGGCATCCCGCCGCGCCGAGTTCCTCGGCGCCCACGAACGCACACAAAATGGTAGGGAAGCGATGGCATCCCGCCGTGCCGAGTTCATCGCCGCTCGCGACCTCACAACTATGTGGGAGGAATTTGAAGATGCAAAGGTCGAATGGGCGGTAGAGCAAGAGGCGGCCAAAGCCGCACAGAGGGAGCGGAAAAGTCAGAAAGCACTCAGGAAAAGAGAGGCCCGCTGCCGCAAGAAAGAAAAGGACGCACTCGCTGCTGCGGAGAGGTCGGCAAAGATCCAAGCACGCTGGGGTGTCGCTGACAAAGCCGGGAAGGAGAACGACGGCATCTGGCCAGCATGTGAGAAGTAGTAGTACTAGTAGTTAGTGTGTGTATGCGAGTCTGAGTACGAGCATGTACCAAGATTAGTACTAGTTACTACTGTAGTTTTAGAGCAAATTACCAAGACATTAGCCTAGACTAAATGGAAACATTCCTATCCTATGCATCAAATGGCATCTCTTTCTCTATAGGAATTGAGATGCATGTCATCTCACTTCCTATGATTTTCATATTCCTATCCTATGAACGAAAGGAGGCCTCTGTTGGAGTAAATCAGTAGCTAGCGATCTTGCTGGTACAGTAGTTTTCTTCAAGCGGAATTCAACGAAGTCATGATGGTTCCTTCGTCCGAGCAACTTCAAAGTGGGAAGTGGGCCTGTGATTTGACAGCTCATTAGTCATTGTTATTTGGGCGCGACGACTGGGTGACTCTCCTTGGAGTTCTGCGTGCATGGCAAGTGGACCAGATGGTCGACGTCCCACATGTTGGCGAACGGAAGTATTCTTTCCGATATCGAGGAGCAAGGAAACCGCGTGGTATAGTATCACTGCTGATTGGTTCGCAAAAAATAGTATCACTACCGATTTATAATTATTTTTTATTTCTGATGAATGCTAGCGTTTCAACTCTTATGACGAAGGGTGCCAAACACGGCACGTGCTGGATGTCCCACACGTCAGTGAAAGGAGTGGGACATGAACAGCGTGGTAGAGCCCAGCGTAAAAAACAGCGTGGTAGAGCGTCTCCACTTCTTCCACTTCTGGGTCGGAGACCACACGTAGTAGTACTTAGTGGTATGAACGATACAAAGTGCGACCTGGAGAGAAAGACACGTCTAGTTGGAAGGTCTCGGGGCATACACGTAAACAAATATAAAAGTTAATATGTGCCTCCAACTAATATAGTAGTAGTAGAGTACTTAGGCACGTACTCCATAACATCACCGTGCATTGCACTACCAACATATAGTGGTACTACGTAGTAAGAGACAAATGCCGCCCAATAGTTCCCTTCTTGACCTACTTTTGGGTGTTTGGTAGAGTGTATGGAGGGTGCATGAGTCCACACTAGTTTAGCACAAATACACTAGAAGCATGCATGAAGAGAGCATGCATGAAGAGGGTGTTGAGTTGAGCATGCATGAAGGGGAACAACTATGCCGAGACGAGAACGCAACCAACCACACCTCGTATGCCACGCATGTTCATACCATTTGTGCCTTTCTACTTCACTTATCGCGCTACATTACTCAGGTTCATCGTCCCTCCACAGGTACATGTCCGTCTCGTAGTTCCAGTCCCACATGTTCTTCATATAGATGGAGCGATCGTTGCATAACACGTGCACCTTGATGCTAGATGTCTCGTGTGTTGGCAAAAGGATGAACAAAGCTCACGTAAAAAATAGAGTGGAAGAACAATAGATTCCTGGACGACCGAGAAGGAGCAAGGAACCTCGTGGTGGAGCGTCCCGCACTCATAATATTTAATATTATTCAGCGATATAAAATTAACCAATCATCTCCACAGTGGACTGGAAGAGTACGAAACACGGCAGCCCAGTGTAGTTACATCATACTAGTACATGGCTAACCCACGCTATCACCATATTTCTTGGCTTCCGTGCGACACCTATCTCTAGTAATCCAGCAGCATGTATTGCTTCTCCCTCCTCGTCTCTATCAAAGTGCGGTGGGCTGGCGTTTCTGCCGTCTATTGAGGTCGGTTAACTATCACATGTTAGCGACATGCCAAGAGCATTCTAAAAAAATTCCTCTCACGTTCCGTTTTCAAAAAGAAAAAACATCCTTTCACATACGAATTTTCCTGTATGCTTTGAGCAACTTGCATGTCCTATACTGCTCCTGTTTGATACTCTAACTTAGCTAGAGGTTAGACTAACTCATGACTAACCCTGAACTAACTGTAGCCAAAGAGGTGTTTGGGTGGCAGGGTTAGATTAACAATAAATGCACTTCATGGAGAGAGAAAAGTGATTTTCAGTGGTCCCAATGAGAACTATCTCCAGTTAGCACCTCTTGGGTGGGATAGTTTTTTTTGGTGGGTTCGGTGCAACTTGCTCCAATTTAAACCCTCATGCTTGGATACTTTAGGGCTATTTGAGCCCCAACTAGCTCAAACTAACTCTAACCCATGGATCCAAACAGGGCCTATGGCTAGTCTCGACGCGGAGCAGTCGCGTGCATCGGGAAGCGGTGCTCTCTCGGCCATCGCGCCACTTCAAAGCCGGCGCCAGTGAGAGGTCGCCTCCGCTCTGGCCGGGCATTAATGCGACACTGACGCTCCAGGGTGACGCTGACCGTTTCACGCGGGAAGCGCGCGCTGGCAAGGGAGTATAGGTTTTGAACCGTTTTAGGTGTAGTAGTAATGGTAGTTTGCAAAACTACTCAATTATTGCACTCAGTTTCCTAAGAAATTGTGGTAAAAATGTTACTCCACAGCCCGCTTCCCTTCTCCTTCCTGCTCGTGATTTACGTGGCCATGTTAACGTGGTTGTGTCAAAACAATTTCACTTCCTGCTCGTGATTTGCGTTATATAATTACAAGCAAGATCCTCGTGCATTGCACGGAACATCAATATGCATTCTTTTACAAAACACCTGTTGTGATTGACCCATGCAGGAGTAATCCCATGTGTAAAAACACCATCATCGCCAACTCGTTTTTTTATAAGGGTACATATGATAAGTTTGCTGACTACTAAAGTAAAGTGGAATCTGTCCATGTTATGCAAGTAAATAAATGTGATTGTTTATCATACGGGTAAGGTTGGATGAAGGGTGGTAGGAACAAATGCTCTGCCTAGATCATGTGTGTGTGAGATGGAGTCTTAGTGTGTGTGTGGGGTGTGTGTGTGTGTGTGTGAGAGAGAGAGAGAGGAGAGAGATAGAGATGGAGTCTTAGTTTGTGTGTGTGTGTGTGTGAGAGAGAGAGAGATGGAGTCTAAGTGTGTGTGGGGGGGAGGGGTGCGTGCGTGCATGTGTGTGTGTGTGTGTGTGTTTGTGTGTGTGTGTGTGTGAGAGAGAGAGAGAGATGGAGTATTAGTGTGTGTGTGGGGGGGTGCGTGTGTGCGAGTGTGTGTGTGTGTGTGTGTGTGTGTGTGTGTGTGTGTGTGTGTGTGTGTGTGTGTGTGTGTGTGTGTGTCGCGGGGTCCTCTGTGGCGGATGTAATTTAAGTGTGCATGGCTTCATCATAGAGAGGTGATGTGTATGGCAGAGGCCACTAACGATGGGGTGCAAGAGAGAAAATGCCCATTGAGAGGGAAGAGAAGGTGCGTGCGCGTGAGAGGAGTCGACATCGAGAGAATGTGTTTGTTCGAGAGACACCGAGGAAGACTACTATATATCGATGGTGCATGTAGGCGGGAATTAAACAAAGGGATGGTCTTATTGGTTTCGGGGATATAGGGAAGAGTGAGAGGCGCGTGCGGGGGGTAGCTAGAAGGAGATTGTTAAGTGTGAGTGTGTGTTTTGCCCATCCAGTGGAAGTTATGTGCACAAAAGAGGAGAACGATTCGATGTGGCGTTAGGATTGAGGGTAATTAACTACGTGTGGAGACATAGAGACCTTGAGCGTGCATGTGTGAGAGGTATACATGTATACGTGGGATGTGTGTGTGTGTGTGCAAGCATGATCGAGATAAAAGAAAGAAGACATAAGTCATAAGATCAACGACATGGGAGAGACGGGTCGGTATGACAATATGCATGCATGTGAGAATGCAGGAAGAAGGCCCGACAATTGAGCATGTGTTTTTGTCTTTAAGAGATAGTGGCATGGGCTGGAGCATGCATCTATGGCGGCGAGAGGGGTGAGGCGCAATGATTGCGCAAAAGAGATCAACCTATAAATGCATATGTATGGAGAGACATATATAGTGTGGGTGATCGGAAGCAAGACTCCGTGCGAGAAAGAAATGTCGACGTTGAAACTACAGATAGATACAGAGATGGAGATGCTAGCTAGAGGGACATCTGTTAGTTTGGGTGTTGGATATGACAGTCCGGTGGCTCAAAGGGTGAAGTTATATATGTGTGTGAGAGGGCACTTGACTGCATGTAGAGAGAAACATATGTAGTGTGCGTGATAGGAATCAAGAGTGAGGGCGAGAAAGAAGGTTGATGGAGAAAAAGATAAATAGAAAGATAAAGATGCTAGCTAGTGTGCGTTAGAGATAGGAGTCGAGTGGATCAGAAGGCTGGGTTATGTGTGTGGGTGTGAGAGAGATAGAGAGAGGGTGCATGTGAGTCACATACAAACAGATATCAGAGAGAAATGAGATCCAGAGAGACGGAGTTTTGTGTCTGCGAGAGAGAAAGATATTTCTAACGAGAGTGATAGCTAGAGAGACATATGAGGGAACACAAGATATCTCTAGGGAGAGGGTGTGTTTGAGCGACATACAAGAGAACAATGGAGAAATATGAGACCCTGGGAGACAGAGTTTGTGTTTGTGTGTGAGAAAGAGATATTGAAGAGGAAGAGTCGTAGGTTCTCATATCTAAGGAGCGAAAGACATCTCTGTATGAGGGGTGTGCGAGTGGCACACATGGGAATAGTTGAGAGAAATGAGACCCCAGGAGACAAAGGTTTGTGTTTGTGTGAGAGAAAGAGATTCCACATGGAGAATCATAGCTAGAGACACATAGCAGGGAGCGAGATATACTTAGAGAGAGATAGAGTGATGAAGGTCGAGGGAGAGACACCGTCAGTGTGGTACAAAGATAAAAGATCATTGTCGACATACAGGTAGCACGAGAGATGCCTGAGAGACGATGAACGCGTAGAGGTCAAGAGAGATAGTCCTATATAAGCATGAGTGATAGCTATATGAGACGAATATCTGGATTAAAGGGGATTCAAATATTTAAACTGGAGATCACGACATCGATAATATCATAACGCAAATTGGTGTATCAAACATGCATATTCATTTGAATTTGGGCACACGCGTAATGTTATATAGTTTATCAATATTGGTGATCCATAGATTCTTCAATTACAAACAATGCATGGTTTATATGCAATTAATGTCTAAACGGGATTAAACTATATGTTGCGTGTGTGAAACACATTATACATGTTTGAGAAGTTAAAAAACCCCCGCATGAAACACACATTAATTGGAGACAGTTAGCGAGGAATGCAAACATTGGATTTCAACATAAAGTGGTTTCAAATATTTGAAAATCCAAATTGATGGATACAACCTTATGAATATGAGATCATGCCATTTGTAAACCATATTTATGTATAAATGGTGTTGTGCTTTTGAAAGTATATATAAAAATGATGTATATAGAATGTAATTCCAATTGAAAATGGATCCTACCGAAAAAATAGTAGAATACAAACGGGATTCGATTGAGTTGGCACGATAAACGTGCACTGCAAAATTTGAACGAAGCGGGGAAAGTTGCGCATAATCACCAAACCAAAATCTGCGAGATGGAAATCACTACGCCTATCCCTGCCACGCAAAGCCTATCTGCTGGATTTCTATAGGTTTCGATAGGGTAGGTTTGTAATTTCACCCAAATGTGACGTAACCGCCTCACCCGGATTCATACGATGGGCGCCAAAACACAGTGTGCCTCGGCGAAATCGACTCCTCCCGATTCATATTCATACACGGTGGGCGCCAAAAACAAACTCTCATCGGCAAATATTCGGTGTATGCGAGATTACCGTCCTATCCCCAACCGACTAATGTTGCTGTGATGTAGTAGAAATTTGAAACGGGGGCTAAGTTTGTAAATTTCCTCGCATTTGAGACAAGCGCCCTGAATACATGGTTCCTCCCCTTCCTCTCTACCTCCCTTTTCCCCATTCGTACTTCGTGGGCGCCAAAACACCCTCTCCACCCCACCCTTCTCCGTCCGCCGCCGTCCGCCACCCCATCCACCGCCGTCCTCCTCCACCATGCCGGAGCTGATACCCCGACACTGCCGTCCATTACAAGAGATCGACCTCTCTCATCCACGCCTTCGGACCGGGATCCTTGCATCCCATCCTCTCGCTTCATCCCCGCCGTCGTCCACCTTGTCGGCGCCGCTCCTACGACCGTCTCGTCCACCGCGTCCTGCCACCACCGTCTACCCTCCTAGATCTGCTTCCACGCTACCGACAGCCATCGCTACCGCAGCACCGTCAAATTCTCAGCAGATGCGTACACGGCGCCGCACCAGAGGCGGTACTCTTTCGTATCTGCTCAACTTATTTATCGCAGCAAGAAAATAGATCGCCACTGCTTTACTCTGATTTCTTGTCTTGGTTGCGAAGTTGCCTTTGTCCGGTTTGCACCTTCAGATCCGCCATGGCATGCTCAACACTATACTCCCAATGCTTATGGTTTTCCCCTTTTATATTCCACACTAGTTAAATAACAGTAGACTAAATTTCAAAATTGGGCTAGTCGATTTTTCAGAGCTCGCCGGAGTTCGCCGGTGCGATCCAAGGGGCTCGGGTGGTTGTGGGGCCTCGCCGAACGAAGAAAACTCGACGCCGGTGGGGGATGGGGGTTGCGGAGGAACACAGGTGCTGGGGGCCGGTGGTCCGACCGGCGGCCCGTGCGGTGTTCTGTATGGGAAGAATTAAGAGACGAGGAAGAAGAATGGTTAGGAGATGTAGGATGTTCATCCAACCGCCTAAAATGGTCGAGAGACAGTTGGGAGTTGCATTCTTAATGCGCTCTGGTTCATCTTGTGTGGGCACTGCGCAACCAACATTTTATTATCCAAAATCTGCTTGCTCTTCTTTACCATGTTCGATAGTGCTGGCCTGTACGTGATCGATAGGCTTTCAATTACTAGCGGCAATACAACACCGTATTTTCAAGCCAGTTCCACTTTCCCGATTTATATATCGTGGTTATGGTGTACCCTATTATGTACACTATGATCTGCCTAGTTGCTGTGTGCTCTTGTTATCATGGTTTGGCAATAAACTCTGATACAATATATTATGAACCTATCATCTGCCAGCTATCCTTACTTCGGAGCCTATTTTTTGTGTACTTGTGCGGATTATATAAATGCACGCATACGATATTACAGCACACATGAGCTCTCTCATCGTAATCCAAAGATAGCACATAAGTGTTTACTGAGGCGCCTATATATTAGAATATCATCTGCATTACAAAGATAATCTCACAACTATTTATGTTTCCATGGTTCTCAGATATTATACGCAATTATAGTGAATATCAAAATCCGCGCATCATAAGAATATTGTGGAACACTGCAATGACTTACAAAATTGGCACCAAGGCATTGAGTGCCATTCTGGAAGCAATGAAACTCGTACGCTCCCCACCTGTTGATTCTTGTTCAGAATATCATCCTAATGGCTATTCTAACCTCGAGGAGTCAAAGGCAGATGGCTTGTCTTGCATATGTTGTCTTGCATTTCTTCTACTTTGTTGCACCACCATCTGCTTAATTTACTCATCATATAACTCGAGATGTCGTGCCCATCCTTTATCAATACATATTCCATCTGTCGTCATACCATGTTTTTCCACTCAAATGTTGTTCTTGTGCATCAGACATAAAAAAGGAAGAGGGTGATTGCCGAACCTGAAGGAGCACCAGAAAGTCCTTGAAAAATGTGGTGGTGCGGAGAAATCGACAGCGCCCACTTATATTGGCTGTACAACCAAAGGACACAAACATAGGACCGACTCTAGCAGACTGTACCCATACTTCACTGGCCACACCACTAGCCCCACCACACAGGACCTGCACTCCAGCAAAAGGTATACCGATTTCATTTGCCATAGCACCAGCCGTACCACGAAAAATTCCCACCGACAAAGAAAAAGTACAACAAGTCCACCGGCCGAAGACCTATCCCAACTGCAGAGACGGCCAATTCCTGCAGATTGGAACCCCAATCCATTTATTCCCAGTTTAAAAGACAATGCTTTCAATGTTGTTAGGGACTACGTGCATATATTCGCATCATGGGAAGATTATAGTGAAGACAGACACCATTTTCACATCTTCCTATCCAACTTACGTTTAAGTGCTATTATTCATGGTTATTATTTTCCTGTTTTCTGCTGATCGAACACATCAATGATTTACATTACATTGTTGTAACTAGGTGAGGGTCAATCTGGATAGTCATGGCGAGCAAAGCTTGCTTGTGCTTTTCAAGGAAGCATTGCAGCGATGATCGGTGTTACCCGAGGAAATCACACTTTGATGGCAAGTCTATGAACGAATTTCCGGTGAAGTATCCTATGCTAAATTTAGAAGAGATTGAATGGAAAAACCTTGTTATGCACTAGTCTCGTTCCCAGGATGAGGTACTGTCTATGAAATCACATGACAATTTGAACTTCTACTTTTCCGCATGTGCCTTATGGATCTTTTTTGCAGGAAATCTGCTCGAAGAAGAATTCCGGTTTGAAAAGAACGACATGATATCGCAAATATGCTGCCCGCTGCTTTGCTCTTGTTAGTACCTGTTGTCCTGTATCACTGTACTTGCATACATACCTGGTTCATTATGTGACAGCAGTATGCATGATAGCTTGCTTATCAATTGTTCGCTCCAAATTATCTGATCTGTATGAATGGTTACATTAGTGTAGAATATATCCAATGCCAATGAATTTTTTAGCTCTGCATTGTTCTTGTAAGTACATGCTGTCCTTTATCAGTGTACTTATATTGACAGGTAGTTGTTCATGTACCATCACTCTGCAGCTTATTTTCCTTTGCCCTCCATTTTCTACACATCAGATCTATATTTACTCTTACCATAAGGTTGGTCTCAAGAAGTTTAGCTGTGCATTGCTCTTGGCTGTGCCTTTTTCTGTATCGCTGCACATACATTTATAGCTACTTGGTTATGTAGCATCACTCTTCATCTTATCTTAAATATTCTCCATTTTTTCGTATATTATCACATCTATATTTACTCTTAAAAAATGTAGAATAAAGGGAATGCTTATGAAGAACATTTTGTGCTAAACTTCTTGAATTGCCCCCATCAAGATGGACAAGGGCTTTATAGAGCCTGTCTTCACCAATAATGTAAGTTTGTCCTTCTCAAGCCTTCAAACTTTGTTGTGTATATTTGGTTAGGCATGACTGCAACAGCTGTTTATTTTGGTGTTTGCATCAAATTGCATGTTTAAAGTTTATTATGTAGTTCATAAACAAAAGTTTGTCCTTCTCAATTTAAGTTTTCAGTTGTACAACCAAGTTCCTTCTTCATACCATGTAAATTAAACTATCTGAGCAAGTGATCTTCTTTTGCACTGCATGTATGCTTCTATTCTTCATCCGTAATCCAAAGTGGTGTGGTGAACCTACCCACTATAGCACAATGTCATATTCTGCAATGTCTTAACTATAAACAATGTCATATCACCTGCAAAAAATTACTACTCCCTCTCAAAATACTTGTCATTGAAATGGATGTATCTAGATGTATTTTAGTTCTAGACACATCCATTTTGATGACAAGTAATCGACGGAGGGAGTATTATTTAAACCGTCTCTTTATTTGCCAATTTGAAATGGGATAAATTGACAAGACACTAACCATTGATACTTATGAGTTCTTGATCGTAATCCGGTGGTGTCGTGAAGCTGCCAACTCCTTCACAATGTCATTTCCTGCCATGTCTTGACTGAACAATACCATATTGTGTTAATGCAATTTTAAACTGTGTCACTTTATTCAATCGAGAAGAAATGTGATGAATTGTCAAGATCGATACTTTTATGTGCAAAACCTGTCATCTGCTCGCTTGTTTATCTTTCAGTGAGGAAGATATAAGTGTTGAACAAGCGCAGTCTCATCATCTTGCTCATTGCTGCTTGCTGCAGCTCCCAATGAGGCTAACCTTTCTTGAACTCTATTGAAGTGCTGTCGGTTTTGTATATTATTTTGTCTTTGTGTTTATTTGCACTGGTGGCGATCTTTGATGCCTAGTGTATGTAATCTGTTGTCTGCTTATCATAGTGGTGAACTTTGATGCCAGTGGATGTAATATGCCGTAATTTCTTTATTGTATAGTCTAGGTTTTTTCTTATTCACGATGCTGCAGTTATATTACTGTATATATATCCTGTCTTCGCAGTAAACCGACCAAACCATAAAATTACGGTACATAATTGGGTCGTCATGCAATCACGATATATGATCCGCATCATGGGCCCCGTCAAACTGGCCCACTAGTAGATTCGGGCAAGAAAACTCAATGGGCTTTTAGGAGGCTGAGAAGTAGGCTGGACCTGAAACGTGCCGAATAGCTCACGGGCCGGCAGCAGCCCGAAATGGACCCCGACCCATGATTGTGCGAATCAATTCACGGGCTTTTAACAGGCCAAAGTTGTCTCGGTCCTTGTTTGGCCCAATCAGATATCGGCTGCGAGCAGGCCGGATGCAAACCGGGCCGTAGTTAGGCCCAACTATATGACGGGCTTTTAACAGGCCGAAATTAATATAGGGCCGAAATGTTAAATGGGCCCTTAACAGGCCAAAACTAATATCAGTCCGAATTACTAAATGGGCCTTTGGCAAGTGGGCCCAAAAGCATAACGTCCAGTCAACGGGCCGAATCGGATATGGGCCATAATTGAGCCCAAAGCCTCTTAAAGGGCCGAACCTGATTTGGGCCGTGATTTGGCCCAGAAAGTGGGAGGCTTTTAACGGGTCGGATCTTATATGGGCCATTATTAGGCCAGGAACGTGGCAGGCCATTAATGGACTGGATCAAATATGGACCGGCATTTGGCCAAAACATGGCAGCCAGTTAATGGGCCGGCCTACTAGGGTCCTCAAAATCTTGTGGGCCTACAGCTGGGACGGCCCATTAATGTCGGTGAAATCTCGTGGGCCTTTAGTCGGGCCGCCCATTATGATCCGCAAGAATTTTGTGGGCCTTTACAGGCCGCCCATTATGGCACACAAAATCTTGTGGGCCTTTATCGGGCCGGCCTAATATGGCCCATGAAATCTTGTGGGCCTTTAGCTGGGCTAGCCATTATAGTCCGCAAAATCTCGTGGGCCTTTAATCGGGCGGCCCATTATGGTCCGCAAAATCTTGTGGGCCTTTAGTTGGGCCGGCCCATTTAAACTTGATGGGCCGTGCCACGTGTCGACGTATCATAGGCGCCTTCAGTCCAATGAGTGGATGACATCTGTCCCAATGATGAGCCGACCGTGTTTCCTCCACCAATGATGATTTTACACGTGGAAATTTCCCATTGGTCAGGGCTGTTAACGGGTTATCGGATCCAAAATCCGACCCGATAGCTTAACGGCGTTCCGTTACGGTGGATGCCACGTGTCGGTCACCCTTGACGAAAGCACTTCTGTGACGCGCGATTTATCGTCATGGAAGTGGACACTTCCGTGATGATAATTTTGGTAATGTCATGGAACACTTCTACGACAGCACAGGTATGACTATCTTGATTCTGTCATAAATTTGTCATGGATGTACATGCATGACAAAAAACGCGACCTACTTTGACAAAAATGTATCATCACGGAAGTGTATTTTTTTGTAGTGGATAATGCAACATTGGCCAGAGTCCTCATGAAGAAATCATGGTAGTTGACAGGAATGCCATGCATGATATTGAATAGCAGATTCTTCATGATGCCAACGACCTCTTCATCATTCGAGTCATGGCCTTTGATTGGACTCAATGTCTTCGTCAAAATGCGATAGACAGTCCGAGGCACATACAACTATTCCTTCACAAGGAATTTGGTCCTTGGGGCTTGACCGGGCTTCAGTGGCTTCATCAACACTTGCATGTAGTGATCTGTAAGCTCAGGTTCAAGGTATATACAATGAGCAGTATCAAGGGAAGGACTGACAGGCAGGGCATGAAGCAATTCAGAGGCCGGTGCTTTGAAGTGAGTTTTTCTGTCATCCAGTCCAATACCCAAGAGTTCACATCTTCAGCATCTCCTGTGTTGTGCAACATTGTATAGAACTGAAGAATTAGCTCTTCATTCCAATCGCAAATGTCAGTGCAGAAGTTGAGCAGTCCAGCATCGTGAAGAACGCTGAGGACTAGCGTGAAGCAAGGCAATTATTCCATGTCCACGTGAGGAATATGCTCATGGTCGAAGACTTTGTCTTTGTTGAAAAGTAGCGAAGAATAGAAGTTGGCTTGGCTGGCAGTCCAGAAACGCTTCCTTCTAAGACGAGCAGAGTCATATGGGTTGTGATCCGTGAAGAACACATGCTCGTGAAAGAAGTCATCAGCCTTTAAGTTTTGCTTCTTGGAGAAAGGATCCTTTGGCTTGGGCTGAGGAGTGTCAGTAAATTGCATCACAACCTCAGGAATCGCAATCTCAGGAACCACAGGCTGAGGAATTTCAGTTTCTTCTTCATTTGCAGCCTGGGTCTTCAATTCTTCAGCAACAATTTCATCAGCACTAGTGGCTGGAATCTCTTCATGAATGGACGGAGTGGTGCGAGGTTCTTCATAGCCCATTTGAACTTCAGTATGCACTGGGACTGAGGAATTTGTTGCAGAGGAGTGAACAGAGGAGAATTGGGGTGCTGACTTTCCCAAAAGTCATCATTCATCACTGGTGTTGTGCTCCCAATGTCCACAGTCTCATCTTCTTAACTTAATTCTTCAACGCCCGCCTCTTCAGCTGTGAACAAGGGCATGGGCGATGAGACAACTGGGGTTGAAGGGATTGTATCCACTTCAATTTCTTCGTCCAACTGCTCTGAAGAATCAGCAGAAGGAACATCTTCATTGGATCCGCTTGGGATATCATATTCTTCACCAAAAGGAACGAGTTCCTTTGATGGCATGCTTGAGACTGGAAAAACATCAATAGGATTCTCAAAAGACCTTGTCAATTTCTTCATCTTCTTCGGAGCTGAAGATCCTGATGAAGTTGATGCTTTTCTTTTCTTCACTGCTGCACGCTCCGCAGCCTTGGTCATCTTAGCTTCTGATGCAGAAGGAAGAATTGGACTTGGTGTAGGTGCAGGAGGAGCAGAGGAAATTGGTTTTCTTCAGGCACAAGTGATGCAGTTGCCCTGGCATGGTCAGTTTCTTCAGGCACAGTGGTTGAAGCTTCAGCTGGCCTGACTTGTTCTTCAGGCGCAACACTAGTGGTTGCCCTGGTAGCTTCATCAGCAGCTGGAATGCAGTCATCAGCCCTGGTACTCTCAGTTTCATCAGCAACCTGATTTTCATCAGTGGTGCTGGCATGTTCTTCAGTAGGCTGAGCATATGCCTCAGCCTGAGGAATTTCTTGTTGCATTGGAGCTGCAACATTGGTAGTGAATTTCTCAGCTAACTTCACAAATCTGACGTTGGCTCCCAGCCAATCAGCACGGTATGCGTCAAATTCATCACTGAGGTTTTTGATCTCAGATTGAACAGCCAGAAGTTCATCAGTGGTCACCTTGACAACATTATTCTTCAGAAAGCATTCCATCTTGTACTGCGCTTTCTTCAACTGCCTGGCCTTCTCAAACTCCCATTTTTTTTTTGCATATGAAGGTTGTCAGCATGTGACTTTGGCCAGGAGTCAGCTTGAAGTTGGGCATAGGCGTGTTGGGGTCCTTGTGCGAGAGATCAATGAAGTCGAGGATCAACTTTGGATCCAAAAGCAGAGGTACATTTGTGCCTTTGGCTCTAGCGGCATTTTGCTGTCTGTCTCTGATGATTTCGGTGAGTTCCTCATCATCAATTTCGTCTTCACTTGACGGAAATTGGAAGGCAACTTGCTTCTTGTGAGGACTTGGTTGAGAACCTCGTCCAGCAGTGGCCTTAGTCTTCAGCAGAGTGGGGCTAGTTGAGGAATGTGGAGGAGTTGAAGAACTTGCAGAGGCTCCTGAGGCAATAGAGATGCATGTTGTCCTTTGGCATGAGGTGAGATGCACTGGTGCTGAGGATTTGGAAGGAGGAGCTGGTGCAGCTTGAGGAATTGGCCGTGAGGGAATTGCAGATGAGCTTGGCTGTGAGGACATTGGTGCAGAAGCCTTGGGCTTGTATGCGGGCTTCTTGGGCATAGCCTTCTTAGGCTTGCTAGCAGAGGCCTCAACAGCAGCAGCAGCAGAATCTTCATTGAATTTCTTCATTGCTTCTTTCCCCATTTTGGCCAGCTTTGCTTGATGCTTAGCCCATTCCTTTGGAAATTCTTCACCTCTTCTGATACTAGAGGGATCAGCTTCTTGGCCAGGTGCCAATGGAGGTCTTGGGCATGGAGGGTGTACTGCAAATTTCTTCATGTACTTTGGAGTCACATATCTGTACTCACTCCATTCTCTAGCCCATCTCCTCTCAATCTTCTGAATGCACACTTTGTGCTCATTCATTGTTTCCTCAGGGGGTGTGCAGTACCCTGCATAGATGCCATCAGTGATTTCAAATGCAGTGTTGACTTCAGGTTTCTTCCCTCCCTTCTGAGGTTTCTTGCCGTCAGCCATTTTCTTCAACTGAGGATTTTGAACTATTGAGTTCTCAGATGAGGTGTGTAACTTTTCTTCATGGAACGCTGCAAATGAGTTAAGTTGATGAGAACCTAGTGATTCAGTAGTGGACATGTGTACCTGTGAACAAAATATAGTTGCGAAGAATTTGGTGAGGTCATATGTGTTCTCAGAAGTTTTTGCAAAAAGGACAAGTTTGAGGAATTTGACCAGATGAGTCTTGAGGAATTTCACTAAGCGTTCTTTGACTTAGGTTCCAGAGTTGTACAGATTGAAAATCCACACAATTGAGGAATCTTGAAGAAAAATGTTGCTTAGGGAAGCATATCAAGAACAGATGTTATGTGAGGTGTTTAGTGTGTGAAGATTTGAAGAATAAACACCTTTTTAAGATTTTGTAGAAAACATCAGAATCAACAAGGGCAGTAAAAGTAAATTTTAATTACCCTTGACGAAGAACACGTCGAACTGTGAAGTGTAGATTTAGAAGTTCGTCAGTTCAAATCTTCCACGCCCTAACTTGGCCGAGGAAGATAGCTATGGCAGCGGCGGAGTGAAGAAATCCGCGGCCGGCGCTAGTACGATAGCAACGAGGTCGAGGCACCGAAGCACTTCCTCACCAGCGACGATGGAAGTAGCGGCGGCGCTAGGTTTTGGGAGCTCGAGCGAGGGAGTGAGGTCGAGCGGAGTAAAAACAAAGTGAGGAGGGGAGGGGTATTTATAGCCGAGGTGAAGAACCGCTCGTCCGAGGAAATTGGATGAACATGCCCCTGACCCTTCTCATTCGCGTGACATGTGTCACCCACGTACTGAGATGTGGCGATCGTGCGAGATCGTGGGTGAATAGATAAATCCATCATGGAATGTGGAACGGTTTGAGCGGCAAAAGCCGAAAATTCAGATAAGATAATTTTAATGTTTCGTTCGCAACTTCTTCAGCTGACAAGGACATAGTGAAGATTTTGAACGAGTTTCAAATAGAACGCATATGAAGAATTTGTGAATAGACTGGGTTGAGTTTAGCATAGAGCAGGAAAGGGTCCGATCACATTCACTTAGCAGAAAAGGCAACATGAAGAATTAGCAATAAGTGAATGTTGTAGAGGACATAAACTCATATATATATATATATATATATATATATATATATATATATATATATATATATATATATATATATATATATATATATATATATATATATATATATATATATATAGTGAAGACATCGAAAAGTTGAAGAAATTGAGCAACTGAGGAATTTCAAAATGAGGGAAAACTCAAATTGAAGATTTTCAACTTTTGGTGGTGGCGTGACCCACCGTATAAGAATGATGATTTCAGACACTGCGTACAATTGTCTTAGGGCTCTGAATATCAAATTCTTCGTTAATTTCTTCACACTTAGAGTGTTAGTCTTCATTGATTGAAGAAAAACGTTTCTTCGTGTGTTGCACATCTAAGTCATCAATTTTGCATAAGTGTTAGGATGTGTGTCCTTTTCAAAGGGCATTCGAAGATTCTAGGATATTTAGCTCACACCGCAACTTGCTAAATCTCTTCTCATCCAAGGGCTTTGTGAAGATATCGGCTAGCTGTTCTTCAGTCTTCACATGCTCAATATAAATGTCGCCCTTCAACACATGATCATGAAGAAAATGATGACGAATCTAAATGTGCTTTGTCTTCGAGTGCTGAACTGGGGTATGAGCAATCTTGATGGCACTCTCATTGTCACAGTAGAGAGGCACATTCTTCATGTTGACGCCATAGTCCTTGAGGGTTTGCTTCATCCATAGCAATTGAGCATAGCAAGAACCAACAACAATGTACTCAACTTCAGTAGTAGACAGTGATACGCAGTTCTGTTTCTTCGAGGACCAACAGACCAAGGATCGTCCGAGGAAATGGCATGTGCCTAATGTTGACTTGCGGTCCATGCGATCACCAGCATAGTCAGAGTCTGAATAACCAATGAGATCAAAAGCCGAGCCCTTGGGATACCATAATCCAAGTGTTGGTGTGTGAGCTAGATATCTAAGAATATGCTTCACAGCCTTATGGTGTGATTCCTTCGGTGTAGCTTGAAATCGGGCACACATGCAAACACTGAGCATAATATCTGGCCTAGATGCACATAAATACAATAAAGAGCCAACCATGGAGCGGTATACCTTTTGATCGAAGTCAATACCATTTTCATCAGTACATAGATGGCCATTTGTGGGCATAAGGATTTTGACGCCTTTGCAATCTTGCATGCCGAATTTCCTCAATACATCCTTGAGGTATTTCTCCTAAGATATGAAGATGCCATTGCGTTGTTGACGAATTTGAAGACCTAAGAAGAATTTCAATTCTCCCATCATAGACATTTGATATTCTTCACTCATCATATAGGCAAATTCATCACTGTAACGTTGGTCAGTACAACCAAAGATAATATCATCAACATATATTTGGCACATGAATAATTCATCATCGTAGGTTTTGGTGAAAATAGTTGGGTCAAGTGAACCGGGTTTGAAGCCTTTCTTCATGAGAAATTCCTTCAAATTATCATACCACGCCCGAGGGGCCTGCTTGAGGCCATAGAGGGCCTTATTGAGTATGAATACTTTGTCAGGATGCTTTGGATCTTCAAAACCTGGGGGTTGAGCAACATATACTTCTTCCTCAAGCTTACCATTGAGGAATGCACTTTTCACATCCATTTGATATAAGATGATATCATATTGGTTAGCATAAGCAAGTAATATGCGAATAGCCTCAAGTATAGCAACAGGCGCAAAAGTTTCATCGAAATCAATTCCTTCAACCAGTGTGTAGCCTTGAGCTACAAGTCATCCCTTATTCCTCACCACAAGGCCATTTTCATCTTGCTTGTTGCGGTAGATCCACTTTGTGCCGATGATATTGTGCTTGCGAGGATCTGGACGTTTGACCAGTTCCCAGACGTTGTTGAGCTCGAATTGATCTAATTCCTCTTGCATATCTTGAATCCACTTAGGCTGCAGAAATGCTTCATCTACCTTAGTGGGCTCTGTGATAGATACAAAAGCAAAGTGCCCACAAAAGTTAGACAAATGTGAAGCTTTTGAGAGTGTGAGAGGACCTGGTGCGTTGATGTCGCTGATGATTTTCTCAATCTGCACTTCATTTGCAACGCGAGGATGAGCGGGTTGTCGTCGAGGAATTGGATTAGCATTTTCTTCAGCACCATTTTCCTCAGGTGCATCAGCATGATGTTCTTCATGTTCTGGAATGACTTCTTCAGCAGATTCTTTGGTAGGTATGACATCCTCAGTAGCCTTAAACTTGATGCTTTCCCTAGGTGTTTTTTCATCTAGCACAGGAGGTAGGTGCTCTCTTTGCGAGCCATTAGTTTCATCGAACTGCACTTCTACAGTTTCAATAACTTTGTGGTGAACGTTGTTGAAGACTCTATAGGTGTGTGAGTCATTTCCATAACCAAGCATAAAACCTTCATGTGCTTTCAGTGCAAATTTAGAATTGTGATGAGGATCTCTAATCCAACATTTAGCACCGAAGACTTTGAAATAACTCACATTGGGTTTCTTGTCAGTGAGGAGTTCATATGTAGTCTTCTTGAAGAATTTGTGAAGATATACCATGTTGATGATGTGGCATGCAGTATCAATTGCCTCAATCCAGAAATGATAAGGCGTCTTGTATTCATCAAGCATAGTGCAAACCATCTCAACAAGAGTCCTATTCTTGCGCTCCACGACGCCATTCTGCTGAGGAGTATAAGGAGCAAATAACTCATGAATAATATTGAGTTCATCAAGATAGCCATCAAGACCAGTATTCTTGATCTTAGTTCCATTTTCACTTCTGATGTGCTTTATCTTTACACTGAAGTTGGTTGAAGCCCTCGAGGAAAATCGTTTGAAGACTTCCCGCACTTCACGTTTGTAAGTGACAATATGCACCCATGTGTAACGAGAGTAATCATCAAGAATAGCAAAGCCATATAGAGATGCTTCATTAGTGAATGCAGAATAATGGTTAGGACCAAAGAGATCCATGTGAAAGGTAGTCATGATAGTCTTCGCGGGATGCTTGGCCTTGGTCATCTTTCCAGCTTCACAGGCTCCGCACAAGTGATCCTTGAGGAATTTGACATTCTCAATGCCAATGACATGCTTCTTCTTCGCGAGCGTGTGCAAGTTCCTCATGCCTGCATGACCTAGTCGTCGATGCCATAGCCAGCCTTCTGAAGCTTTTGCAAGTAGACATATAGCTGGTTGTGGTCCTATAGAGAAATCAACAATATACAGATCTCCTCTCCTAAAGCCTTCGAAGAATTTGGAATGGTCAGCTTCCATGATCACAACGCAACAATACTTGCCAAAGATAACAACCATATCAAGATCACAAAGCATTAAGATTGACATGAGGTTGAATCCTAAGGACTCGACAAGCATGACTTTGTCCATGTGTCGATCCTTTGACATCGCAACCTTTCCAAGACCCAATACCTTGCTTTTTCCTTTGTCAGCATAGGTGATATGCTTTAGATGCGATGGAGATAAGGGAGTGTCCATCAATAGATTCTTCTCACCAGTCATGTGATTTGTACATTCACTATCGAGGACCCACTCAGTGGCTTTGGGTTGATCATCCTGCAGATGAATTAGTGCAGCTTACGAACTCATATACTTCATGAGTGAAGAATGTGACATCAAATTCATCAGATCAATTTCATCAAGCAATGGAACAGGTAAAACAGAATGAGGACGTGAGAATGAAAATTCATTTCTTCATGATTAGCTTGCGTCCTTTTCAAGCATATTCAGGTCTCCAGCAAATTCGTCTGGAGACCTGTCCCTGCATAAGAGATTAGTTCCTTTTTTTCACCACCCACATCTGAAGGGGTGGCAAAGAGTTCATCATTCTGCGAGCTCCATAAGAGAAAGGTGGCATAGAAGCCAGTCCACTTCGTTTCACATAAGAGGAGTTAGGGTAAGCATATGAATAAGTAGAGAAATTCTTCGAGGACTTATGAACATAATGGTTATAAGAATAATGCTCATATTCATAGCCCTTAGTTCTTCCCTGCGAAACAGAAGCGTTAGCACGTGTTCATATGAGGACTTTGATCCTTTTGAGGAATTTGATCCACGTGAGGAATTCGATCCAAATTCTTCACAGGTGGTGTCATGATGACATTCACCTGAAGACTTTCAAGGCACCTTTTGGGAACCCAGATTTTCTTCATAGGAGAACCGTTCCTGCAGTTAGTGCGAACATATCTAGCAAATACTTCATCATTCTGATTTTTGAACAGTTTATAGTTGGAGTGAAATGACTCATCAGAAGAATGAGGAGATTCACATGTAAAGCCAGATAGAGTAGATGGATCTGCTGGAGGTCCCTTTGCAGCAACCCATGAGGTTTTGGGGTACTACTCAGGCTTCCAGTATGTTCCATCAGCATTGAGTTTCCTCTCAAAGGCAATACCCTCTTTCCTAGGGTTCCTCTTGAGGATCTGCTTTTTAAGCACATCACAAAGAGCCTGATGCCCTTTGAGACTTTTGTACATGCCTGTCATATACAATTCCTTCAGCCCTGCATCATCAGTGATACTAGCAATATCCTCAGATGAGGAATTAGTGATAGCAGGGACAGGTGAAGAATTTGTAGCAGTAGAAGCATTTGAACATTCAGGTGAAGAATTAGCAGATTCACGTTCAATGCACTTCAAACATGGAGGAAGGAATTCTTCCTGAGCAGCGCTGATTTGTTGAGCAAGTAATGAATCACGCTCCTTCTGAAGATCTTCATAACTCTCCCTTAGCTTTTCAAGATCTTGCTTTCTTTGAATAAATTTATAAGAAAGCTTCTCATGATCAGATAAGAGAGTGTTATGATGACTCTGAATATTGTAAAACTTGGACTAAAGTCTCTGAAGATTTTCAGTCAAAGTTTTAGTGCGATCCATTTCTTCACCCAACATATCATCACTTTTGTGTAGCATGTTTTGCACCTTTTCAAAAGCCTTTTGTTGTTTCACAGCAATCTTAGCAAGTTTAGAGTAGCTAGACTTGAGGTTTCATCAGATTCATGCTCACTTGATTCTGAGGAGGGATATTTGAGTACCTTGGCACCCTTTGCCATGAAGCAATAGGTGGGAGCATAGTCATCATCGCCTTCTTCAGCCTTGTTGGTGAAGCCATTTTCTTCAGAGTTGAAGATGGACTTGCTGATGAACGCAGTACCGAGGGCTAGGCTCGCCACACCATATTCTGGCTCCTCAGATGCCTCCTCTTCCTCATGTTCCTCGGATTCAGCTTTAGAATCCATTTCCTTGCCAATGAATGCCCGCGCCTTCTTAGAGCTGCTCTTCTTGTGAGATCAAGACTTTGAGGATTTCGATGATGAAGACTTTGAAGATTTCTTCTTCTTCTTTGAGTCATCAGAACTCTAATCCTTTTTATTTCTTCTTCTTTGATTCCTTTTCCCACTAAGGACAATCTTGAATGTAGTGACCAGGTTTCTTGCATTTGTGGCATAGCCTCTTCTTGTAGTCACGGGATGAGGAATCATCACTTCTTGAGGATTTTCCAAAGCGACCACGCCTTGAGAACTTCTGGAATTTCTTCACAAGCATTGCTAGCTCCTTGCTCAGTTCTTCAGGATCACCAATGCTGCTACCAAAATCTTCACCTTCAGATTCAGAAACTGCCTTGGCCTTCAGGGCGCGTGATCTGCCATAGCTCAGACCATAGAGATCTCTCTTCTCAGCAAGCTGGAACTCATGAGTGTTTAGCCTTTTGAGGATATCTGCGGGATCAAGTGACTTGTAGTCTCCACGTTCTTGTATCATCAGTGCCAGAGTATCAAATGAGGAATCAAGCGATCTCAGCAATTTCTTCACCACCTCATGGTCGGTGATGTCAGTGGCACCAAGTGCTTGAAGCTCATTTGGGATGTCGGTGAGGCGATCGAAGGTTTGCTAAACATTTTCATTGTCGAGTCTTTTGAAGCAGTTGAAGAGATTGCGAAGAACATCAACTTGAGAGTCACGCTGTGTTGAGACTCCTTCATTGACCTTGGACAGCCTATACTAGATAAGCTTAGCTATCTCCAAAGCACTCACTCTGCCATACCGCCCTTTGCTCAGATGGTCACATATGATGTTCTTCGCTTGAGAGTCGAGTTGCTTGAATCTCTTCACGTCAGCAGCGTTGATGGTAGGTGTCGGTGTCAAAACCGGCGGATCTCGGGTAGGGGGTCCCGAACTGTGCGTCTAGGCGGATGGTAACAGGAGACAAGGGACACGATGTTTTTACCCAGGTTCGGGCCCTCTCGATGGAGGTAATACCCTACTCCTGCTTGATTAATATTGATGATATGGGTAGTACAAGAGTAGATCTACCATGAGATCGTAGAGGCTAAACCCTAGAAGCTAGCCTATGGTATGATTGTTGTTGTGTCCTACGGACTAAAACCCTCCGGTTTATATAGACACCGGATAGGTTAGGGTTACACATAGTCGATTCTGATGGTAGGAGATCTACATATCCGTATCGCCAAGCTTGCCTTCCACGCCAAGGAAAGTCCCATCCGGACACGGACGAAGTCTTCAATCTTGTATCTTCATAGTCTTGGAGTCCGGCCGTGGTGATAGTCCGCTATCCGGACACCCCTAGTCCAGACTCCTCGGTAGAGTCTGCCGATTCTGCATCAATGACGACGAGTCCGGCGCGCATATTGTCTTCGGCATTGCAAGGCGGGTTCCTCCTCCGAATACTTCATAAAAGGTTTTGAACACAAGGATAGTGTCCGGCTCTGCAAAACAAGTTCCACATACCACAGTAGAGAGAATAACTTTTCGCACAAATCTGCTGACGTATTCCGTGGCATGACATCACACCACGGCTAGGCCTTCATATGAATCGTTTTTTAGCGTTCGACCTTAGCGCGTTTAGCGAGGCGGTTTCCTTGGCACGTCTTATCAAAGCATAGATCATGCCCCCCTTATTCCGGGATTCTCATCAATACGGACGTGGGTAACCCATCCGCGCCATTGATTATGGCGCTTGGGAGATAAGCGAGTTTTACCAGGCTGGTGGGGGACGCATAGCTTCGTCCGTCCATATAAGGGGATACGGATCCACCTTTTCACCTACGCCTTCTTCCTCCTTTGCTCATCCATTTCCGCGCACTCGAGCTCCAGTGCCCAAGTCCGCACATCCCACCTCAACCTTTCCCCAACCATGTCAGGAGCGGGAGGCAGGTGGATGGCCTCCTCCGTCACGGAGGGGCACATCACAAGACTGCGGGAGGCCGGATACTTATCCGGCGATATCGCGCACCGGCTGCCCGACGTGGGGCAGCTCATTCCAACCCCCAGGCCCCATGAGAGGGTGGTGTTTCTCCCCCACTTCCTCCGCGGACTAGGTTTTCCACTTCACCCATTTGTCCGGGGGATCATGTTCTACTACAGCCTGGACTTCCACGACCTGGCCCCGAATTTCATCCTCAACATCTCGGCGTTTATCGTCGTGTGCGAGGCCTTCCTCTGCATCCAGCCCCACTTCGGCTTATGGCTGAAGATCTACAACGTCCGACCAAAGGTAGTGGGCGGCCGTCAAGCGGAGTGCGGAGGCGCCATGGTTGGCAAGATAGCCAAAGTCCTATGGCTCGAGGGCTCCTTTGTGGAGACAATAAAGGGGTGGCAATCGGGGTGGTTCTACATCACCGAGCCCCGCGACCCCGAATGGGTGGCGGCCCCCGAAATCAGATCTGGCTTCCCCACACGGCTCTCGTCATGGAAAGAGACGGGCCTAACTTGGGGGAATTCGGACGAGACATCCGGACTCCACACATGCGTCCGAAACCTGGTGGGCAAGAATCTCACGCTTGTCAACATAATCCAGGTGATGCTCATCCGCCGGATCCTCCCATGCCAACAACGGGCCTTCAATTTATGGGAGTTCGATCCGGCACAACACTCGACTCTAAAAAGGCTCTTCGACACTACGTACGAAGATGCCTGGAAGGGGCTGTTCAAGGGCGCCGAGGCTCCCTCATCCGCTACTGAAGATCACGGATACAACTCGCTACGTCCAGCCGGCGAGGTAAGTTATTTTGCCCTTTACGGGACTCTTTTTTCATAGATTGACTCTATGTGGGATCTAAAACTCCCTAATCTTTGACAGGACTGGCTGAAGATGTCCGGACAGATTAACTGTCCGGCTCCTTTGCCGGAAGACCCAGCGGACGCCCGATTGACGGGGCTGTTGGCTCCGGCACCCCATGTGGTGCCGGAGAAGAAGGCCAAGAAGGAGGCCACGGGAACTCGAAGGAGCTCCCAACGCCAGGTGCTGTCAGATTCTAAAGCATAATCTTCTCCTGAGGACGAGGAGGAAGAAAGAGAAGCTTCTCCCCCAGCGGGGGAGGAGAGGAAAAGGAAGGCCGCCCCGACTGGGGAGGCCGGAGGGTCCAAGAAGGGAAGAACCCTTCCTCCAGACTTCTCCACCAACACCGACAACGACGAGGAGGATTGGCCAACAAAGGCCAAGCCCCTGGCGAGATCGTAAGTGTCTGGATGCCCATGACTTTTTATTATTACATAATGTTCTTTAATGTCGAACAATCGTGCAGCCCGCCCAAGAGCGATCTAGCCGCTTCGACAAGCGGGTCCCTGGGTTCGTCAGAAATGGAGAGTACTTCGCTTCCGACCTTCTCCTCGCCCCACACCGCAGACGACGCTGAGGTGGCGCCCCAAGGGGGGCCTGGTCAAGAGGAGGTGGCGCAGGAGGCGCCACAAGGCAACCTCCCGGACTCCAGGCGCGCGGGGGGCAAGACCCCCAGGGGCTCTAAGCCCAACCCTTGTCCGGACTCCATGCCGAACCTTCAGGTTCCGAGTCCGCAAGCGTCCCTTCAGAAGAAGGGTAAGACGCCGTGTCCTCCGTCCCAACCGAGGCACCGGATAGCTTACTAGAGCCACTTAACAGCGCCTCCATCGAGGAGGAGCACCGCACTGTTATGAGTGCGGTGATCCGGACAGTTCAGTCCGCCAAGAGCGGGCTGACCGAAGCCTGTACCAACCTTCTAACAGGCTTTGAGGTAAGTTTAGAATATGTAAAAATATTACCGCATAGATAGTAGCCCCTGATGCTTAGTTCGGTGTTCGGAAAGAAAAGTCGGACTAAGGATCTAAATAGATATACGCAGGAGTCTAACATAAAGATGTCAATATGGGAATGCAGGCTGCGCTGCTGACCTCTGCCAAGACCGATCATGGAGGTCAATGCATCAAGGTAACCTCGAAGCGGTCCGAGAACGAGCTCGGACAAACCAAGAAGCAGCTCGAGGACAAGGAAGGTAAATAATACCTTATAAGAAAATTACCTTATAGAAAAGGTTTTGGTTGCCAAAAAATAACAGGGATAACATGGGTACTGCAGGGGCCACGAACGAGGTGGCGACCCTGAAGGAAGCGGTGTCCGTGGGTCGAAACAAAGCGGCCATGGAATGCACCGAGCGAGAGAAGGGGAGGCGAGCTGGCCAAGGTACGGCAAGAGCTCCGAGGTCTCGTGGAAAAACACGAGAGTTTGGAGCGTGACTCGAAGACTCGAGAGTCTGAGCTCGCCTCGGCTCTTGAGAGTGCCAAAGCTACTAGGCCGAGGCCCAAAAAGCCCTCCAAGAAATTGAATCAATAAAGAAGATAGCGGCGGGTAAGGCATTCTTTATGCAAAGCAAGCACGTGAAAGTGAATTACCTATTACTTACCCGGATTCGGAGCTCTCCAGGAGCGTTTGCAGATTTGCCCCATAGTGTGTCTGATGCTGCCGCATTCTACCGCGCCAAGGAGGGGAGCTCAACGGAGAAGGTGTTCTAGTCTCAGTATACTGAGGCCGGACATCCGGTGCCCCTGAGCGACCAGCTGAAGCAGCTGGTCGAGGTCCACAAGGTCGCCGAACAGGCCATGAAGGGCCTTATAGCGCGGCTGTGGCCATTGGAGGCCATGCCTGGGAGCTACTTCGGCTTGGTGCAGCGGCTGGTGGACGCCTGTCCACGAATTGAAGTCATCAAGCGCTCTGTCTGCATCGAAGGTGTCCGTCGGGCCCTTGCCCGTGCTAAAGTGCACTGGGGTAAGCTGGATGCGGAGAAGCTTGTGATGGACGGGCCACCGAAGGGCAAGGAGCATCGCACGCCCGAAATGTACTATGAGGGCCTTTTGAAGGGTGCTCGCCGAATAGCGGATGAGTGCTCCAAAGATGTAATCTTTCAATAGACTCGTATTTGTTATCCTGTACGCCGAAAACTTGTTCATATGCGCTAAGCAACGCTTGTTAATTTAAAATATTACCTTATGTGCGGCCGTTTATCAAATCTAAGAGATGGCAAGTCGTTGGCTTCAGCCCCCATGCCACGAGTGCTGGGGTGTTCGGGATAAACTTGAGCACTCTTGTTCCCTTTCTTGGGTCCATCTAGGGAGGCGCTCAACGCAACGAACAAGGCAACCAGACTTATGATGCTTGAACACTCTCACTTAGCCATAGTATTCTATAATTTTAAATTTCGGCGAAGCCCCTAGTATTCGGAAGACCGAGTTCGGGCGCTATCCACGCCTTTGGCCGGACAACTCCGTTCATCGCTCTAAGCGGCATAAGTCTTTAGGGACCGAAAAACCTCTCGAACAGCGATCGCTCACGCCTATCATGACGGTCAGTTTTAGCTTTCCATCGAGGTGCTCGACCCAGCTCAACTGGGGCACAATCGCAGTGGTTCTCCGGTGCTACCTTAGCCGATATAACGGAACGTAAGGTACCAAAACACGGAGCCGGGCAAACCCAACTATTGACCCAAGACATGATTCGAGCCGATTCATATAATGCTATAAGTTCGGGTGCCGACTTGTGAAAGTGTTCGGACTTATCACACCATAATGTTGGGGTACTTAAGCCCCTGGTGTATTGGCCGTACCAAAGTGTACGGGTGCGACATGTCATGAAATGAACATATATATAGATAAAAAAGAGTGCAAAAAGCTATGCATTGTTTATTCAAAAAGGTATTGCGATGAAGGCAGAACGATACAAATAGTGCGATAAGCAAGGGATGGGATTATCTAACATGTCCCCCTCCAGGGGTAAGCTGCGGGATGGTATGTAAAACAGGTATAATGCTCGTAATAGAGACCACCTGAACACTCGACGTAGCTTTCTGCTTCCCTGGCTGTTGCATCATGAGTTCGGCGATTCTAGTGCCGGACAGGACTTCTGGAAAACGGAGTCCGGAAAAAAAAGGGAAAGAAAGAAGAAAAAGAATGACACAATAGGGAGCCCCTAGTGCGGTCGAGCCGCATTCTTGGCGTGCCGTGGTCGTGTCCCTCCCCATATGCCCATGGTATCTCCAGAGCGTAGTTATGTACGCGTAGTACTGTCTTCGCAACTTCACGAGGGCCGGGGTTGGGGCCAGATTGCTACGCGTGCTTGAATCGTGCCAGGCGGTCTTGTTGTAGGTTACTCCGGGCGCGCTTGGCAGTGTCCGGAAGTTTGGTGGCCGGACTCGAGAATTGCCGCGAGAGGCTGCTTTGCACCTCCGCCGCGAGGGCTGCCGTGTGCTCCTTCGTTTGGAGAGAGCGTTCGGTGTTTCCATTGACCGTGATTACTCCTCGAGGGCCTGGCATCTTGAGCTTGAGGTATGCGTAGTGCGGCACCGCATTGAACTTTGCAATGCGGTTCGTCCGAGCAAAGGCATGATAGCCGCTGCGAACGGGACTATGTCGAAGATTAACTCTTCGCCGGAAGTTATCCGGGATCCGAAGACCACTTCGAGTGTAATCGAGCTCGTATAATTGGCCTCTACACCGGTATGATGCCTTTAAAGGTCGTCTTTGTAGGTTTAATCCTTGAGGGTCTATGCCCATTTTGCGCACGGTATCCCGATAAAGCAGGTTCAGGTTGCTACCGCCGTCCATCAGACTCGGTGAGGTGAAATCCGTCAATAATTGGGTCAAGAACCAATGCGCGAAACCGCCGTGACGGATGCTAGTGGGTGGTCCTTCGATCAAAGGTGATCGGGCAGGCAGACCATGGGTTGAACTTTGGGGCGATCGCTCCATCGCATATACGCCCCGTAGTGCACGCTCCGCCTCCCTTTTGGGTATGTGGGTTGCGATATCATGTTCACCGTCCGCACTTGTGTGGGAAAACCCTTCGTCTGTAGACGCCTGCGATGCGGCTATATCTCCCACGTGTCGAGGCACGACTTAGAGGCATAACCGCATTGAAAGCAATGTCGCAAGTGAGGTAATCTTCACACAACCCATGTAATAATTAAGGAAAGATACATAGTTGGCTTACAATGCCACTTCACACAAAGACATAAATAAACATCCATCATTCAGAGTACACTCAAGGTCCGACTACGGAACCAAAATAAAGAAGATACCCCAAATGCTAACACAGATCCTCGAATCGTCCCAACTGGGCACCACTATCGATCATCTGAAAAGACACATAGTAACGACCACGCTCCTCGTCGAACTCCCACTTGAGCTCGGTGGAATCACCTGCACCGCATCGCCGGAACCTGCAACTGTTTTGAAGTATCTGTGAGTCACGGGACTCAGCAATCTCACACCCGCGAGATCAAGACTATTTAAGCTAATAGGAAGGACAGAGTAGTAAAGTGGAGCTGCAGCAAGTTTACTAGCAAATATGGTGGCTACTTCGCAAAAGAGAGCGAGAAGAGAAGCAAAGCGCCGGTCGTGAAACTAATAGCGATCAAGAAGTGATCCTGAACTACTTACGCCGACATAACTCCAACATCGTGTTCACTTCCGGACTCCGCCGAGAAGAGACCATCACGGTTACACACGCCGTTGATGTGTATTTTATTTGAGATCAACTTTGGGTTATCTACAACCGACATTAACAAATTCCCATCTGCCTCATAACCGCGGCACGGCTTTGAAAGATATTACCCTGCAGGGTGTCCCAACTTAGCCCATTATAAGCTCTCACGGTCAACGAAGGATATTCTTCTACCGAAGACCCGATCAATCTCGAATCCCGGACTACAAGACAATTCGACAGCAATAAAACAAGACCAGCAAAGCCACCCGACCGTGCCGACAAATCCCGATAGGAGCTGCACATATCTCGCTCTCGGCACACCGGATAGGTCAGCCTCACGAGTAAAACCAGCCCTCGAGTTGCCCCGAGGTGGCCCCTCAGCTGCCGGTTCGGGCCAGCACTCAAGGAGCACCGGTCCGGGGTTAAAATAAAGATGACCCTCGGGCTCGCGAAAACCGGGGAAAAAGACTTAGGTGGCAAATGGTAAGACCAAAGTTGGGCCTTGCTGGACGAAGTCTTATTCAAAGCGAACTGTCAAGGGGGTCCCATAAATCACCCAACCGTAAGGAACGCAAAATCAAGGAACATAACACCGTATGACGGAAACTAGGTGGCAAGAGGGAACAAAACACTGCATAAGGCCGAGCCTTCCACCCTTTACCAAGTATATAGATGTGTTAAACATAGCAGATATATAAATATTGTGATATCCCCAACAAGTAAACATGTTCCAACAAGGAACAACATCTCCATGTTCCAACAAGGAACAAACTTCAGCTTCACCGCAACTAGCAACGCTATAAGAGGGCTGAGCAAAGCGGTAACATAGCCAATCAACGGTTTGCTAGGAAAGGATGGTTAGGGCTGACATGGCAATATGGGTGGCATGATATAGCAAGTGGTAGGCATCGCAGCATAGGCATAGCAAAAGAGCGAGCAACTAGCATAGCAAAGATAGAAGTGATTTCGAGGGTATGGTCATCTTGCTCGCAATGTTCTCTCGAGTTGTCGAAAGCTTGATCCTCGAAAACGTTCTCAACAGGCTCCTCGCTCACGCACTCGCCTCCGACTCTACCCAAAGCAACAGCACAAACAAAGGAACCACAATAAATCACGGTGGAATGCACAATCAACATGATGCAAAACATGGCATGATATGCATGATGGGATATGCAATGCTTATGTGCGCCCGAAGGTAATGATGAACCAGGCATCAACTTGGCAAACCAAGCATGCCACTGAAAGATGAGATGATTTCGTTGAAATCGATATAAAGATCACCGAATCGGATGCACGGTTTGCAAATGACAAGCAAAACAAGAATGGCACGAATCTGCCATTAACAGCATGATGCCACTTAGCAAGCAACAAATAATTAAGCTACTGCACCCAAACGTAACAACAAAGCACATGGCAGTGATCTACACATGATGCTCGATAAAAGATGAGCACTGAGCTACGGCTAGTTCACATCATAACATGTTCAAACAAGCATGGCAAAAGTGCTCAAAGTAACAGGCTGGACATGGCAAAAACAGCAACAGGTTGCAATGTTCAGAGCATCAAAACTACATGCTACAGGAACTTAAAATAGCAAAACAAGGCATGGCATGAATCTACTCAAAGCCTAGAACAAAAGTCCCTTACTGACCATAAGCCAAAAATGACTAGAAAATATAGTAACACTCATGTCAATATTGAAAGTCTTGTTAACAGATTCAGCAACTTGACATGTCAAAAACTGATAACGAGATGGCATGTTTACAAGCTCAATGCACTCACTACAGAGCCTCAAATGATAAGCTAAGCATACATACATAAGGAAGACATGACATAGAAGACATACATGGCAAGAACAACAATAATACATGCAAGGATCAATAACAATAAGATTGGCAAAATTGAATAACAAGTATAAAATCTGCCAGGAAACGATATCAAGCAAAAGTAGAGCTCGATTGACTCAAGCTAATGCACTCCAAAATTACCAACAAAGACATGAATGGATAGAGGACTAACACTAGCCCAAATCATCCTTACTGATCATGTCCAAAATATGCATGGATCTCTCGGAATCATCAAGAACATATGACATGATAATAACAAAGTCAGGGACTTAGTGAAATCACTAAGTCTCTGAAAACAGCAATATCATCTTGACCACTTTGCATGCAATTTCTAGCCAACACAAGCATCAAAAAATACATAGTAAAATCCTATGAAAAGGTACCATGGCACATCACAAAACATCTATAGAGCTCAACCTCATAGGAAGCACACATCAATCATGGTAAAAATGACAAAAGTGCAACATATGACAATAATCAGGAGATAACATCAACTAGCACTTTTGAAATGGCATTTAGGGCAACCAGATGAGCTCAAATGAATTTGATGCAATGGAATGAAATGAACTAGATGACGAGACGAACATTTTGATATATCATACGCCCAAAACGGGCTCTGGACGCAAAGATACGGAGGCTTGAACATGGCATGATGAAATTACAGATCCAGGACTTAGTCAAACGTGGAGGTCAACTGCGCGGCGCGGATGCCGAGGTTCGCCGGGTCTCGACCGAGACGGAGGGGAGGTGGATCCGGCCGGGAGGTCGGGGCCCCGCGGATCTGGCCGGATCCGCGCGGACGGCGGCGGAGGAGGAGGATCGGCGACGGGAGCTTTGCGGGCGGCAGCGGCGGCTCGGCGTGAGGAGGAGAAGACGGCGGGCGGCCTGCCGAGTGGCACCGGCGACGGCGGGCGGTGAGGAGGCGCAGGCGGCGGAGCGGGCGCTGGGCGGCGCCGGGCGGCGGCGAGACTGCTGGGCGCGGGCGGCTGCAGGCTTCGGGCGGGCTTGCCTGGCTCGCGGGCTCAAGGGCGGCGAGAGGAGGCGGGCTGTGGCGCCAGCGAGTGGCTGCGGGCGGCGGCGGCGGCGGCTGCCCAATAGTGGCGTGCCACGTGACGCGGGAGCGGGCATGGCGGCAAGGCGCCCGCGAGGTGGGAGGAGACGGCGGGCGTGGAATCTGAGGAGGAGAGGGTTGTCTGCTGCCAAAATGGACGAAGGGGGGGTCTATTTATAGTAAGTTTTAGGGTTTGAGGGTTTTCGCCCTGATTTCGATCGGACGGTTTCGGGCATAGGGAGAGTTAGGAAACTCCAACGGAGTGCCGCTTGCGCCACGCTGCTCGTGTTAGAGAGACCGACAACATGAAAGGAGTTCGGACGGGTTTAGGGCCACTTGGAGAGGGAGGTTTGACTGCGCTTAAACGAGGCCTCTCGCGGTTACCGCTAACCGATGGAGTACCAAACGACCTCCAATGACCCAAACTTGACAGCGGTCTAGTGGCGTTAACCCAAGGTCAGATGACAAATATCGGTCCACTCCGAGACGGTTTAATACCCGCATACGGAAAACGTAAAAGGGACCGCCGGGAGATAGGAGTGCCGGATTGCAAAACGGACAACGGAAAAATGCTCGAATCATGAGACTAACACGTATGCAAATGCGATGCACATGATGACATAATATAAAATGCATGACATGGACAAAATGCAACATGAAGAAAACCCAACCACGGAGGGAATATCATATAACAATGCCGAAAATGGCAAGAGTCGGAGTTACAAATATGGAAAGTTACTCCGGGTGTTACAACACTCCACCACTACAAGAGGATCTCGCCCCGAGATCTAGGACTGAAAGAACTCCGGATATTCGAACGGAGGTGATCCTCACGCCCCGTGTAGCTTCTCGGTCGGAATGGTGTGACCACTTCACTTTCAGGAATTTGATTGACTTGTTGCAGTCTTGCGCTCGGTTTCTTCAAGAATAGCAACGGGTGCTCATGATAAGAGAGATCTTCTTGAAGGCCAATCTCTTCGGGTTGATAGTGCGCTCAGAGTCTTGAAGCACTTATGGTTGTGACACGTGAAACACATCGCACACGCTTGCAAAGTTGGATGGAAGCTCGTTGATAGGCGAGATCGCTTCTTTTCCCAATGATCTTGAAAGGACCCACGATCTAGGGGCAAGCTTCCCTTGATACCGGGCGGCGAGTACCTTTCATTGAGAGACGCGAGGTAGACATGGTCTCCGATTTCAAAAGTCACATCACGGTGCTTATCATCATAATAGTTTTCCGCGCGATTGCGCTTTTGAGATTTTCACTAATGACTTGGCACATTTCTTCCGCTTCGTGATCAAGTCATTGCCAAGAAGTTGGCGCTCACCTGTCTCGCACTCAATTGAGAGGAGTACGCATTTTCTGCCATAGAGAATTTCAATGGGGCCTTGCCCGAACTCGCTTGGAAGCTGTTGTTGTAAGAGAACTCGCATAAGGAAGACAATCTTCCCACTTCATACCAAGGAAATGACACAAGCCCCGAGCATATCTTCAAGGATTTGATTAACTCGCCGACTTGGCCACTTGTTTGAGGATGGAAAGCTGTGCTGAAACGAATGTTGGTGCCCATGGCCTTCTCAAAAAGAATCCCGAACTTGGAGTTAAAGATGCTGCCACGGTCTCAAGAGATCACTTGTGGAATGCCGCAAGGAGACAACTCGAGGTGTATAGCTCGCCAACCGAGCTGCTGTGATGGATTCTTTGATAGGAAGAAAATGAGCCACTTTAGTCAGCTTGTCAATGACAACGAAGATAGCATCATTTCCACGCTTGACTTTGGAAAGCCACCACGAAGTCCATTTCGATATGGTCAAACTTCCATTCAGGAATAGCAAGAGGTTGGAGAGACCAGCTGGTCGCTGGTGTTCTCGCCTTCACTCTTCTCGCAGACATCACACTCATTCACGAATTGAGCAATTTCGCGCTTCATTCGAGTCCACCAATATGACTGCTTGAGATCATGGTACATCTTCGCATTTCCAGTGATGAATGGATAGAAGCGAATTGTGAGCCTGCTCATAATGACTTTTCTCGATCACCCTTAGGAACCACAATCCGTCCTCAAAGAACAGAGTGTCTTTGTCATCAATGCGAAGCACTTGTACTTGAAATGCCCTTGTCAATACCATGTTTCACCTTTTTCACCATGGTATCCAGAAGTTGAGCCTCACGAATCTGATCTTCCAAAGTAGGAGAGACTATGAGGTTGGCAAGAAAGCCTTGAGGAACAACTTGAAGATTCAGCTTATGGAAAGATTCACAGAGATCCGCTGAAAGGGCTTGAGGATTAGACTGCTGCGAGAAGCTTTCCTGCTCAAAGCATCTGCAATGACATTGGCCTTGCCCGAGTATACTCAATACTTGGGTTGTACTTTTGAATCATTTCACCCATCGAGTCTGCCCGAGGTTGAGGTTAGGCTGAGTGAAGATGTACTTGAGACTCTTGTGATCAGTGAAAATGTCCACTTTCCTTCCCAACAAGAGATGTCTCCACGTAATCAATGCATGGACCATCGCCGCCAACTCAAGATCGTGAGTGGGGTAGTTCTTCTCGCTGGGCTTCAATCAAGCGAGAGGTATAAGCCACAACTCTCTTCTCTTGCATTAACACAGCACCGAGACCTTGAAGAGAAGCATCACGTAAAACTTCATATGGCTTGGATTCATCAGAGGAGTCAAGACAGAGCTGTGACGAGTTTCTCTTTAAGGGTATTGAAAGCAACGCCACACTCGGGAGACCGATATACTTCACATGCTTCGAGAAGGTTGGAAAGAGGCTTTGCAATCTTGGAGAAGTTCTCAACTAATCTTCGCAATAGCTTGCAAGACCAAGAAAATCATGGAGCTGCTTGACATTCCGAGGAGGTTCCCAATTCACAATTGCGACACCTTCTGGATCAACAGCGATGCCCTTAAGGAGATGATATGACCAAGATAAAGCACTTCATCAAGCCAAAATTCACATTTGGAGAACTTAGCATAGAATTGGTACTCTCGAGCTTGTCTAGCACCAATCGCAAATGTTTGGCATGATCCTTCTTATTCTTGGAGAAGACCAAAATATCATCAAGATAGACCAAGACTAATTCATTGGTGTAGGGGTTGAATATGAAGTTCATCATCCGAGAGAATGTCGGAGGAGCATTGACGAGGCCGAAAGACATGACAATATATTCATAAGAACCAAAGCTTGTTCTGAATGCTGTCTTGGGAATATCTTGTTCACGAATGCGAATCTGATGATACCCCATACGAAGGTCAAGCTTAGAGAACACCGTAGCACCTTTGAGTTGCTCGAAAAGCTCATTGATGTTGGGAAGTGGATACTTGTTCTTGATTGTCTTCTTATTCAATGGACGGTAATCGACGCAAAGTCGGTCCGTGCCATCCTTCTTCTGGACAAAAAGAACACCACAACCCCAAGGAGATGAACTCGGTCCGATCAAACCCAGACGCTCTTGTTCATCGAGCTGCTTCTTCAATTCCTTCAGCTCATCAGTCCAAGCTTGTATGGACGCTACAAACGGGTTCAAGGCGGTGCTCAAGATCGATAACTAACTCAATCGGACGATGAGGAGGCATACCCGAAGCTCTTCCGAAAGACATCTTGGTACTCACAAACGATCGAATCGAGAGATGGCATTCAGTTCGCCTCTTCTCATTGAGAGAAAACAACCAATGGTTTCATCACGAGCGCATAGATGATCACATCATTAGAAGAGTGAGTCAATTGAATTTCTCCGCAGCACAATCAATTTGAGCTTTGTGCCGATAAAGCCACCCATTCCGGAATAAGATCAATATCCGAGTCACCGAGAACAACTGGTTTAGACAGAAATCTATAATCGCCCATCTTGATACCGACATTCGGAACCACCAAGCTAGAACTCATATGCTTGCCCGGAGAAACAATTGCTAGAGGTTTAACCAAGAATTCCGAAGTGAAATCATGCTTGGCAAAAAACGGTCTCGACATGAAACAATGCGATGCACCAGTATCAAATAAGACTTTTGCAGGAATATCATTAACTGAGAGATTACCCATTATCACATCAGAAGACTCCTCTGCTTGAGCTGCATTCATCATATTGACCTTGGCATACTTGGGATTATGCTTGACCACCGCATTGCTGGAAGATTTCACAGAGGAGGAGGCGGAAGACGCCTCGTTGAAGCACTTGTTCAGATAGTGACCCTTCACGACACTTGTTGCAAGTGACCTCGAGAGCGGACGGTGGTAAGGAGCACTTGACCTTGGAGCTTGAGAATTAGACTTGTTCGATAGCTTGGGTTGGGTGGGTGGGAAGATCCACGCCACCTGAGTTCTTCTCGCGGTAAGGCCGACGGAACGGAGGAGGGGCAGGTAAAACTTCGCTGCTTGGCTGCCACTTGAGAGGACGAGGAGGACTGAATCTGCGCCCCGATTCTCTTCTTAGAAGCCTCGATTTGAGCTGAGCCGCTTCTTGCTTGAGAGCCATGTTGTAGAAATCATCATACTTATCTCGCTCAAACAGCACAAGAGGTAATTGCGATCTTCTCTCGCACTCACCTCTCGAACCGATAGATCATACTCCTTTCATCGTGTACATCTTGCTTAGCAAAACGAGCGAGCTCGAACTGGATATTGTATTGATAGACAGACATGTTGCCCTGCTTGAGATTGCGGAACTCCTCACGCTTGCTCTCAACAACACTTTTCGAATGTGATGAGCTCGAAATCACGGCGAACTCATCCTGTAATGACACGGCCTCCTCTGGAATCTTTGTATTGCTGGAACCACTCAGCAGCTTGATCCTTGAGTTGAAACGATGCAAACTTGACAAAGTCCTCAGGTCTGACATTGCTACAGTCAAAGTGCTTGCAGATGTCCACTAGCCAATCATCGCGCCTCAAGGCCTCAACACGTAAACCGAAAGACTTCGCTGATTAGCGAGGAACCGATCGAGAGTAGCAAAGTGTGGCTGATTGTTGCCTTGACCTTGATTGCCTTGATTGCCTTGATTGCCTTGCCCTCGAGTACGCTCTTGCAAGAGCTGCAAAATCATCTCGAGCATTGGCATTGGTGGCTGCCATGATAGCTTGCCACGCTCGAGGCGGAGGTGGAGGTGGAGGTGGAGGATTCGATCGATCCCCATCATTGCGATCCGGATTCAGACGCTACATGAGCCATCCCGAGAGGGTGACATCCGTTAGTCCTTTGATAGACAAATTGATAAGTAGAATCAACGGATAGAAATTGCAACATATAGTCTTCACAATAAACATTCGAACAAGAATGAACGAATGAATTCCAAAGTTAATCATCACACATCCATTAAGGTGAGAAGCCACTTAGATAAAGATATGGAAACAACATCTGTCTTAGAAACAAATCGAATATCACAACTGAAAATAAAAGGTTGGCTTCTAGAATGAGCCGGAACAAACACATGATAGAGATTTCGCCCAAAGTGTTCGTGGTGGGGCCCACACGACACGACGATAGCGGACGCCACGAATGACTAACAAGACGCCCCGAATCAGCATAGCCAAGGATTCTTTAAGACGCCTCGCGACCATCGTGAATCGACCGTGAATGGGCGGACCACTAGACGCTGAACCCCAATCTCAAATCATACATCCGTCGGAAAGAATATCCTGTAAGCTACTAGAATTCCCACCTATAAACTCCCAAACTTTCTGGTTATGCAATCTGGTGTTGGGGATACAGGACACAAAATATATCACCCAAACTAACAATACCTAGATCCAATTGATCCATCCGTCAACACATAACCAAGAAATCCTCGAAATCGTGGTACCTCGACCTTCAAAAACATCCGTTATGCAAGTCATGGCAATACTCCAAGACTCGCCACAGATCGGGCTATCAGGGTTATCTCACCAACAACTGCACAAAAGAGATTTCGATGTCGGCAAAACTCGTATTCCAGAATCGCAACGATAAAATTGTGACGACAACACCTGGAGCTCAACTCCCGACACCGCCACAACCCCTAAATGTTAGAGGCACCAAGAACAATGTTCTCGCCACAAAACCATCGGAACGATTCCAAGATACCCACGTGATCCTAAAAAAATTTTAGTGAAATTTGAGAAGAGGAGAGTCAAAACTCTACGTCCAGATACCTCACCAGAGCGATTTAAGGGACTGGGAAGTAAAAGAATCCTACTCCGATATATATAATCCTAAGACTCAAAACATTTTTCCATTCTAGACTCAACAACGCCAGCAAACAATCAAGTAGGGGCTCCTAAGTCGGGAAGGCTCGATACCAACTTGTAACGCCTCGGCGCGGCTATATCTCCCACGTGTCGAGGCACGACTTAGAGGCATAACCGCATTGAAAGCAATGTCGCAAGTGAGGTAATCTTCACACAACCCATGTAATAATTAAGGAAAGATACATAGTTGGCTTACAATGCCACTTCACACAAGACATAAATAAACATCCATCATTCAGAGTACACACAAGGTCCGACTACGGAACCAAAATTAAGAAGATACCCCAAATGCTAACACAGATCCCCGAATCGTCCCAACTGGGCACCACTACTGATCATCCGAAAAGACACATAGTAACGACCACGCCTCGTCGAACTCCCACTTGAGCTCGGTGGAATCACCTGCACCGCATCGCGGAACCTGCAACTGTTTTGAAGTATCTCGTGAGTCACGGGACTCAGCAATCTCACACCCGCGAGATCAAGACTATTTAAGCTAATAGGAAGGACAGAGTAGTAAAGTGGAGCTGCAGCAGTTTACTAGCAAATATGGTGGCTACTTCGCAAAAGAGAGCGAGAAGAGAAGCAAAGCGCGGTCGTGAAACTAATAGCGATCAAGAAGTGATCCCGAACTACTTACGCCGACATAACTCCAACATCGTGTTCACTTCCTGACCACGAGAAGAGACCATCACGTTACACACGCCGTTGATGTGTATTTTATTTGAGATCAACTTTGGGTTATCTACAACCGACATTAACAAATTCCCATCTGCCTCATAACCGCGGGCACGGCTTTGAAAGATATTACCCCGCAGGTGTCCTAACTTAGCCCATTATAAGCTCTCACGGTCAACGAAGGATATTCTTCTACCGAAGACCCGATCAATCTCGAATCCCGGACTACAAGACAATTCGACAGAATAAAACAAGACCAGCAAAGCCACCCGATCGTGCCGACAAATCCCGATAGGAGCTGCACATATCTCGCTCGTGGCACACCGGATAGGTCAGCCTACGAGTAAAACCAGCCCTCGAGTTGCCCCGAGGTGGCCCCGCAGCCTCTGCCGGTTCGGGCCAGCACTCAAGGAGCACCGTCCGGGGTTAAAATAAAGATGACCCTCGGCTCGCAAAACCCGGGGAAAAAGACTTAGGTGGCAAATGGTAAGACCAAAGTTGGGCCTTGCTGGACGAGTCTTATTCAAAGCGAACTGTCAAGGGGGTCCCATAAATCACCCAACCGTAAGGAACGCAAAATCAAGGAACATAACACCGTATGACGGAAACTAGGTGGCAAGAGTGGAACAAAACACTGCATAAGGCCGAGCCTTCCACCCTTTACCAAGTATATAGATGTGTTAAACATAGCAGATATATAAATATTGTGATATCCCCAACAAGTAAACATGTTCCAACAAGGAACAACATCTCCATGTTCCAACAAGGAACAAACTTCAGCTTCACCTACAACTAGCAACGCTATAAGAGGGCTGAGCAAAGCGGTAACATAGCCAATCAACGGTTTGCTAGGAAAGGATGGTTAGGGGCTGACATGGCAATATGGGTGGCATGATATAGCAAGTGGTAGGCATCGCAGCATAGGCATAGCAAAAGAGCGAGCAACTAGCATAGCAAAGATAGAAGTGATTTCGAGGGTATGGTCATCTTGCTCGCAATGTTCTCTCGAGTTGTCGAAAGCTTGATCCTCGAAACGCTCTCAACAGGCTCCTCGCTCACGCACTCGCCTCCGACTCTACCCAAAGCAACAACACAAACAAAGGAACCACAATAAATCACGGTGCAATGCACAATCAACATGATGCAAAACATGGCATGATATGCATGATGGGATATGCAATGCTTATGTGCGCCCGAAGGTAATGATGAACCAGGCATCAACCTGGAAAACCAAGCATGCCACTGAAAGATGAGATGATTTCGTTGAAATCGATATAAAGATCACCGAATCGGATGCACGGTTTGCAAATGACAAGCAAAACAAGAATGGCACGAATCTGCCATTAACAGCATGATGCCACTTAGCAAGCAACAAATAATTAAGCTACTGCACCCAAACGTAACAACAAAGCACATGGCAGTGATCTACACATGATGCTCGATAAAAGATGAGCACTGAGCTACGGCTAGTTCACATCATAACATGTTCAAACAAGCATGGCAAAAGTGCTCAAAGTAACAGGCTGGACATGGCAAAACAGCAACAGGTTGCAATGTTCAGAGCATCAAAACTACATGCTACAGGAACTTAAAATAGCAAAACAAGGCATGGCATGAATCTACTCAAAGCCTAGAACAAAAGTCCCTTACTGACCATAAGCCAAAAAGGATTAGAAAATATAGTAACACTCATGTCAATATTGAAAGTCTTGTTAACAGATTCAGCAACTTGACATGTCAAAAACTGATAACAAGATGGCATGTTTACAAGCTCAATGCACTCACTACAGAGCCTCAAATGATAAGCTAAGCATACATACATCAAGAAGACATGACATAGAAGACATACATGGCAAGAACAACAATAATACATGCAAGGATCAATAACAATAAGATTGGCAAAATTGAATAACAAGTATAAAATCTGCCAGGAAACGATATCAAGCAAAAGTAGAGCTCGATTGACTCAAGCTAATGCACTCCAAAATTACCAACAAAGACATGAATGGATAGAGGACTAACACTAGCCCAAATCATCCTTACTGATCATGTCCAAAATATGCATGGATCTCTCGGAATCATCAAGAACATATGACATGATAATAACAAAAGTCAGGGACTTAGTGAAATCACTAAGTCTCTGAAAACAGCAATATCATCTTGACCACTTTGCATGCAATTTCTAGCCAACACAAGCATCACAAAAATACATAGTAAAATCCTATGAAAAGGTACCATGGCACATCACAAAACATCTATAGAGCTCAACCTTATAGGAAGCACACATCAATCATGGCAAAAATGACAAAAGTGCAACATATGACAATAATCAGGAGATAACATCAACTAGCACTTTTGAAATGGCATTTAGGGCAACCATATGAGCTCAAATGAATTTGATGCAATGGAATGAAATGAACTAGATGACGAGACGAACATTTTGATATATCATACGCCCAAAACGGGGCTCGGACGCAAAGATACGGAGGCTTGAACATGGCATGATGAAATTACAGATCCAGGGACTTAGTCAAACGTGGAGGTCAACCTGCGGGCGGATGCCGAGGTTCGCTGGGTCTCGACCGAGACGGAGGGGGAGGTGGATCCGGCCGGGAGGTCGGGGCCCCGCCGGATCTGGCCGGATCCGGCGGGACGGCGGCGAGGAGGAGGATCAGCGACGGGGAGCTCGGCGGGTGCGGCGGCGTTCAAGCGTTGGAGGAGAAGACGGCGGGCGGCTCGCGGAGTGGCACCGGCGACGGGCGGGCGGGCGAGGGAGGCGCAGCGGCGGAGCGGGCGCGGGCGGCGCGCGGGCGGCGGCGAGACTGCTGGGCGGGCGGCGCAGACGGCTCGGGCGGGCTGCCTGGCTCGCGGCTCAAGGGCGGCGGAGAAGGGCGGCGGGCTGTGGCGCCAGCGAGTGGCTGGCTGCGGCGGCGAGGCGGCGGCTGCCTAATAGTGGCGTGCCACGTGGGCGCGGGAGCGGCTGGCGGCGGCGCGCGCCCGCGAGGTGGGAGGAGACGGCGGCGGCGCTGAATCTGAGGAGGAGAGGGTTGTCTGCTGCCAAAATGGACGAAGGGGGGGCCTATTTATAGTAAGTTTTAGGGTTTGAGGGTTTTCGCCCCTGATTTCGACGGACGGTTTCTGCATAGGAGAGTTAGGAAACTCCAACGGAGTGCCGCTTTGCGCCTCACGCTCGTGTTAGAGAGACCGACAACATGAAAGGAGTTCGACGGGTTTAGGGCCACTTGGAGAGGGAGGTTTGACTGCGCTTAAACGAGGCCTCTCATGTTACCTTGCTAACTGATGGAGTACCAAACGACTCAATGACCCGAAACTTGACAGCGGTCTAGTGGCGTTAACCCAAGGTCAGATGACAAATCTCGGTCCACTCCGAGACGGTTTAATACCCGCACACGGAAAAACGTAAAAGGGACCGCCGGGGAGATAGGAGTGCCGGATTGCAAAACGGACAACGGGAAAAATGCTCGGAATCATGAGACGAACACGTATGCAAATGCGATGCACATGATGACATAATATAAAATGCATGACATGGACAAAATGCAACATGAAGAAAACCCAACCACGGAGGGAATATCATATAACAATGCCGAAAATGGCAAGAGCCGGAGTTACAAATATGGAAAGTTACTTCCGGGGTGTTACATGTCCTCTATTGTTCGGCGGCCGGGGCTCTTCCTCGTCATCGCTATGCAGCCCCTTGTCATTGAATTCGGCACTTAACTTGCTCGCTTGTTTGAACACCCAACAATCCCTGTTGGTGTGATTGGCTGGTTTTCGGGTGCCATGTATCTTGCATGAGCGATCGAGTATTCGGTCCAAGTTGACGGCCTCGGTATTTCTTTTGAATGGCTTCTTCCGCCGACCGGGTATAGAGCCTCCTGAATCCGCATTGACGGTCGATCTTCAGCATTATCGCCAAGTTACGCGGCGTTTGTTCTTGTTGCGACGCGACCTGCCATTGCTGTCCTTGGTATCCGAACTATCAAGGTGTTTGGCCAAGTTGTTGCTTCGATCTTGCCAGCTGTCCTCTCCCGCACAAAAGCGGGTCATGAGGGTTGTGAGGGCTGCCATAGATTTCGGCCTTTCCTGTCCTAGGTGCCGGGCAAGCCACTCGTCACGGATGTTATGTTTGAAGGCTGCAAGGGCCTCTACATCCGGACAGTCAACGATTTGATTTTTCTTTGTTAGGAACCGTGTCCAGAATTGCCCGGCCGATTCTTCTGGCTGCTGAATTATGTGGCTAAGTTCATCGGCATCGGGTGGCCGCACATATGTGCCCTGGAAGTTATCAAGGAATGCGGCTTCCAGGTCCTCCCAACAACCAATTGATACTGCTGGCAAGCTGTTAAGCCAATGCCGAGCTGGTCCTCTAAGCTTGAGGGGGAGGTATTTGATGGCATGTAGATCATCACCGCGGGCCATGTGAATATGGAGAAGATAATCCTCGATCCAAACCGCAGAATCTGTGGTGCCATCATATGATTCGATGTTCACGGGTTTAAAGCCCTCAGGGATTTGATGATCCATTACTTCATCCGTGAAGCATAGTGGGTGTGCGACGCCTCTGTATTGAGGTATGTCGCGATGTAGCTCAAATGAGCTTTGTCTATTGTGTTCGGCCTTGCCGGAGTTTTTGTATCCGGCGTGACGGTAATCATCCCGCGTCGTTGGGCGCCCACGCGATCCGTAGACCGATCTTGCATGTTTTGCCTTATCCTCCAATATATCTCGCAAGTCCGGCGTGTTTTCCCGTGCCCTGGTACTTTTGCGTGACTTGGTGCTTCCTCCACTGGTGACTTGGGTGCTTCCTCCACTAATCGAGGCAACGGCTCGCGCTTGGGGGTAGCTTTTGAGGGCGCCGAGTTCATACTCTTCGCCGCGAGGAATTCAGTCCATCCGGCACGCTAGCAGGTCTTGATCAGCTCTAAGTCGTTGCTGCTTTTCTTAAGGCTGTTTGCCGGCTATAAGCTCCGCTTGAAAAAATGTGTTCCCAAACCGCAACCGTGGGCCCAACCCATCCAGTTTTAAAAACGGGAAATTTTTATCCAAAGTTCGGGGCCCTCCGATTTTAAAACACTCCTGTATTTTTAATTTAATAAAGGGAATTTTCCCCCATCGGAGGGCAACCCCAAACCACTGGTTTGTTTTTCACCCCTAAAACCCTCCTATGACACCGGAAGGTTTAGGGCACAGGCCACCAAAAAGGTGGAGTCACTTCCAACCTGCTGCCTTCCACGAAGGAAAAGTCCCCCGCCGGGTTAATCTTATTTAGTTGAGGCCAAATCCCCATCCCCCCCCGGGCCGGCCCTCAAAGGTGCGGGACCCTTTTCCCCCAAACCCACCCCCAACCAACATTGGCCCTGGGGCATGGGATCTTAACTTCCCCACCCTCCAAAAGGGGCCCTAGAGACCCCCGGAAAACCCCAAATTGAAAACAAAATCCAAGCCCAACCAAAATTTTACACCCCAAGATTTAAACCCCTTTTCAAATCCCCAAATTGGAAAGTGCGCGAACAAGAAAGGGGTGAAAGGCCATTAAAAATTCTGAGGAATTTCCCAAAAATGGGAAAAACGCGCTGGCACGGCTTGAACGGAGGGTCTTTTTCTTGGGCTGTTTGCCGTATATAAGCGCCCTGCTGAAACGCCGGGATCCTCAGCACGATAAATTCATCGTCGTCGATGCCGGGTGACATCTTCGGCGAGGCGCCAGTTATCGCCCCTCGACCTTTAAACCAAACTTATGGTCACGGAGAGTCGAAGAACAACAACAACTACCAAGACTTCTAGGGGTTTAAAGCCTCCCGATCTCGGTAAAGATCCAAACCCCTTGTACCCCAATTAAAACACCCAAAAATCAAGGGCAGATGGGGTTACCCCCAGGAAGAGGGCCCAGGCCCATCGCCCGCCCCCCCCGCCAAGACCGGCACGGGCTGGGGACCCCTAGAGGACGGCGGTAAACAAATCGACCCAGGGTGCTTCTCCACTAATCGACCGCCATGCGATTTGCATCTCCTCCTCCTTCGCCCGCGCTTGGGGTAGAAGTTGAGGCGGGATCCTCAGCACGATAACCATCGCCGTCGAGGCTTGCCTCATCTTCGGCGAGCGCGTAGTTATCGCCCCACCTTCTTTCTCGCCGCATCGCCAAAAAAGCGCCGTTAAGGAGTCAAGCGGGCCAATTTTAGGGCGCCGAGTTCATACTCTTCGCCGCGAGGAATTCAGTCAAATAATGGCACCCCAAAAACAGCCAACCCACCAACAATTTTGTGCAAACGCAGGGTTAAATGCCAAACTGAAGACAAGGGGGTATAAATGCGGGAGGACCCCCGCCAACAGGGATGAAGGGCCCCACAAACTAACATGATAAAACATCCCAAAAGGGAGGGAAGGTAAGGACAAGAGGGGACCAAAGAAACAACCCAGGCCCCCGCCCATTTAATCCCGGGGCCACCAAGAAAACGGGATTCCGCGGTTCACCCAACATTGAGGACACCTCCCAGAGTCCCGCCGAGGGGAGAGCCAACCCCTCATGATAAAGCCAAAGGGATAGACCCCAAATTAAAACCCCAAAGAATTTAAAGGCAACCTGAGAGGCCAATTTAATTTGTCGGGGCTTGGGATCCCGAAACCCGGGCAAAAAACTTAATGTCCGGCAAGCAGCCCTCAAGGAGAAAGCAGGGCCGACCAAACCTCAAGTCAAATGGGGCCCAAGTTCAGGCAAGGAAACCCGAACGCCTCCAAGGGGACAAAACGGCGCCCCCGGGGGAGGGAAAGCACCCAAACAATCACCGCATAAACGCCGACCCACCCCGGTAATAAAAAGCCCCTTGGCCATCCAAAGCCGCAAATCCGCCCCAAAAGCCCCAAAGAACCAAACGCGATAAAGCCCGAGAAATAGGAAAGGAAGGGTACAATGTTCGGAACCGCCGTGGGCCCCCACACCCCCATTTTAACCCGCCCGCCCCGGAAACAGAATTCCCCGGGCAACAGGGGAACAAAGCCATTGGTGCCCATCGGATTATAGTTTTAATACCACCCGAAGCACCCCCAACATGTTAAATAGACCCGCTTATGGATATTTTATCCATTTCAAATTTTAAAAACAATCAACTTTTGCCAAGCCCCTTTTTTATCAATATTTTCATTATACATGGCCCCGAATTTCACAAACTTGACAAAGTCCTCGTGTCCACATTGCATACCAAAGTGCTTGCAGATGTCCACTAGCCAATCATCTCGCTGCCTCAGCACGGAAAGACTTCGCCGATCAGCCTAACCGAGAGAGCAAAGTGCTGCTGATTGTTGCGACCTTGATCTGCTTGATTGCCGCGATCCTTAAGCCCGCGAAAGAAACGCTCCCAAGGCTGCAAAATCATCCTCGAGCACGATGGCATTCTGCCGAGGCTTGCCACGCTCATCTTGGCGGAGGCGCGAGGTGGAGGTGGAGGATTCATCGATCGCCATCGCCTTTCAACGCTTGAGCCATCCTCGAGAGGGTGTCATCCGTTAGTCCGTTGATAGACAAATTGATAAGTAGAATCAACGGATAGAAATTGCAACATATAGTCTTCACAATAAACATTCAACAAGAATGAACGAATGAATTCCAAAGTTAATCATCACACATCCATTAAGGTGAGAAGCCACTTAGATAAAGATATGGAAACAACATCTTAGAAACAAATCGAATATCACAACTGAAAATAAAAGGTTGGCTTCTAGAATGAGCCGAACAAACACATGATAGAGATTTCGCAAAGTGTTCGTGGTGGGGCCTACACGACACGACGAGCAGGACGTCAATAATGACTAACAAGACGCCCCGAATCAGCATAGCCAAGGATTCTTTAAGACGCCCGCACCAATCGAATCGACCGTGAATGGGCGGACCACTAGACGCTGAACCCCAATCTCAAATCATACATCCGTCGGAAAGAATATCCCCGAAGCTACTAGAATTCCACCTATAAACTCCTCAAACTTTCCATCGCTGTTCCATCTGTGTTGGGGATACAGGGACACAAAATATATCACCCAAACTAACAATACCTAGATCCAACAGATCCATCCACAACACATAACCAAGAAATCCTCGAAATCGTGGTATTTCGACCTTCAAAAACATCCTATGCAAGTCATGGCATATTCCCGCACTCGCCAAGATCGGGCTATCAGGTTATCTCACCAACAACCGCACAAAAGAGATTTCATGTCGGCAAAACTCGTATTCCAACTGCAACGATAAAATTGTGACGACAACACCTGAGCTCAACTCCGGACACCGCCACAACCCCTAAATGTTAGAGGCACCAAGAACAATGTTCTCACAAAACCATCGGAACGATTCCAAGATACCCACGTGATCCTAAAAAAATTTTAGTGAAATTTGAGAAGAGGAGAGTCAAAACCTACGCCAGATACCTCACCAGAGCGATTTAAGGGACTGGAAGTAAAAGAATCCTACTCCGATATATATAATCCTAAGACTCAAAACATTTTCCATTCTAGACTCAACAACGCCAGCAAACAATCAAGTAGGGGTTCCCATCTCGGGATGGCTCGACACCAACTTGTATCGGTCGATGCACAGGTCTCCCGCGTCTCTGTAGGCTCGGTCTTGGTCGCTAACCGCATTGAAAGCAATGTCGCAAGTGCGGTAATCTTCACACAACCCATGTAATAATTAAGGGAAAGATACATAGTTGGCTTACAGCCACTTCACTCAGACATAAATAAACATCCATCATTCAGAGTACACTCAAGGTCCGACTACGAACCAAAATAAAGAAGTTTTCCAAATGCTAGCACATCGCCTAATCGCCCCAGGTGTCCACTATCGATCGTCCGAAAAGACATAGTGGCCTTCACGCGTGCGTCGAGGCGCACTTGAGCTCTGTGGAATCGCTTCCGCATCGCCGAACCCATACCTGTTTTGATGTCTTCGGAGTCACGGGACTCAAAGCAATCTCACACCGCGAGATCAAGACTATTTAAGCTAATAGGAAGGACGAGTAGTAAAGTGGAGCTGCAGCAAGCGACTAGCAAATATGGTGGCTATCGCAAAAGAGAGCGAGAAGAGAAGCAAAGCACGGTCGTGAAACTAGTAGCGATCAAGAAGTGATCCCGAACTACTTACGCCGCCCATACCGCCGACATGTCTTCGGAGTCGGGTTCATGTCGGTTAAATCATCGACAGTTATACAGTGGCGGTGGGTATTTTATTTTCGATCACCGTTGGGTTATCTACAACCTTCCTTAACGAATCCGCCAGCTGCTCCGGATAACCGCGGCACGGCTTTCAAAATATTACCCCGCAGGGTGTCGCAACTTAGCCCATTATAAGCTCTCACGGTCAACGAAGGATATTTTACCGAAGACCCATCAATCTCGAATCCGGACTACAAGACTGTTCCGAAGAATAAAACAAGACCAAAGAAGCCACCCGACTGTGCCGACAACCCGTAGGAGCTGCACATATCTGCTCTCATGGCACACCGGATAGGTCAGCCTACGAGTAAAACCAGCCCTCGAGTTGCCCCGAGGTGGCCCCAAGGTCTGTTCGGGCCAAGCACAAGGAGCACCGTCCGGGAATAAAGATGACCCGGCTCGCAAAACCGGGGAAAAGGCTTAGGTGGCAAATGGTAAGACCAAAGTTGGGCCTGCTGACGAGTCTTATTCAAAGCTTAACTGTCAAGGGGGTCCCATAAATCACCCAACCGTAAGGAACGCAAAATCAAGGAACATAACACCGTATGACGGAAACTAGGTGGCAAGAGTGGAACAAAACACTGCATAAGGCCGAGCCTTCCACCCTTTACCAAGTATATAGATGTGTTAAATATAGCAGATATATAAATATTGTGATATCCCAACAAGTAAACATGTTCCAACAAGGAACAACATCTCCATGTTCCAACAAGGAACAAACTTCAGCTTCACCCGCAACTAGCAACGCTATAAGAGGGCTGAGCAAAGCGGTAACATCGCCAATCAACGGTTTGCTAGGAAAGGATGGTTAGGGCTGGCGTGGCAATATGGGTGGCATGATATAGCAAGTGGTAGGCATCGCAGCATAGGCATAGCAAAAGAGCGAGCAACTAGCATAGCAAAGATAGAAGTGATTTCGAGGGTATGGTCATCTTCTCGCAATGTTCTCTCGAAGTTGTCAAAGCTTGATCCTCGAAACGCTCTCAACAGGCTCCTCGCTCCGCATCGCCGCCCATACCCAAAGCAACAACACAAACAAAGGAACCACAATAAATCACGTGCAATGCACAATCAACATGATGCAAAACATGGCATGATATGCATGATGGATATGCAATGCTTATGTGCGCCCAAGGTAATGATGAACCAGGCATCAACCCAAAACCAAGCATGCCACTGAAAGATGAGATGATTTAGTTGAATTCGATATAAAGATCGCCAAATCGGATGCACGGTTTGCAAAGGACAAGCACGTCGCGAATGGCGGTGAATCTGCCATGAACAGCATGATGCCACTAAAGCAACAAATAATTAAGCTACTGCACCCAAACGTAACAACAAAGCACATGGCAGTGATCTACATGATGCTCGATAAAAGATGAGCACTGATGTTCGGCTAGTTCAAGTCATAACATGTCGTTACAATCATCGCACAAGGGCTACAAAGTAACAGGCTGGACATGGCAAAACAGCAACAGGTTGCAATGTTCAGAGCATCAAAACTACATGCTACAGGAACTTAAAATAGCAAAACAAGGCATGGCATGAATCTACTCAAAGCCTAGAACAAAAGTCCCTTACTGACCATAAGCCAAAAGGATTAGAAAATATAGTAACACTATGTCAATATTGAAAGTCTTGTTAACAGATTCAGCAACTTGACATGTCAAAACTGATAACAAGATGGCATGTTTACAAGCTCAATGCACTCACTACAGAGCCTCAAATGATAAGCTAAGCATACATACATCAAGAAGACATGACATAGAAGACATACATGGCAAGAACAACAATAATACATGCAAGGATCAATAATAAGATTGGCAAAATTGAATAACAAGTATAAAATCTGCCAGGAAACGATATCAAGCAAAAAAGAGCTCGATTGACTCAAGCTAATGCACTCCAAAATTACCAACAAAGACATGAATGGATAGAGGACTAACACTAGCCCAAATCATCCTTACTGATCATGTCCAAAATATGCATGGATCTCTCGGAATCATCAAGAACATATGACATGATAATAACAAAGTCAGAGACTTAGTGAATTCAGGATGTCTCAAAACAGCAATATCATCTTGACCACTTTGCATGCAATTTCTTCGCTGCACAAGCATCCCAACCTTCGAAGTAATCCGCCTCTGAAAAGGTACCATGGCACATCACAAAACATCTATAGAGCTCAACCTTATAGGAAGCACACATCAATCATGAAAAATGACAAAAGTGCAACATATGACAATAATCAGGAGATAACATCAACTAGCACTTTGAAATGGCATTTAGGGCAACCATATGAGCTCAAATGAATTTGATGCAATGGAATGAAATGAACCGGATAAAGAGACGATTTTAGTGACCAGATCATACGCCAAAGGGCGAGCCGGAAAGACGGAGGCGAGTCATGGTGAACTCCGATCAGCGCCTTGAGTCAATCGGATTCGATTGGGGATGCGAGGTTCGAGTCCGGAGAAGTGTAGCCGCCGGACTTGGAGTCACGGCTGCCCTGATCGCGGGACAGGATAGAGTTCGCCCACTGCCAGAGATTGTGAAATTTTCGCGTTGAGGAGAAGACGCGGGCGTTTCGCCGGAGTGGCACCGGCGACGGGCGGCGGGCGAGGGAGGCGCAGCGGCGGAAGGCGCGGGCGGCGCCGGGCGGCGGGCGACTACAAGCGCGGGCACATGCTGCGACGGGCTCGGGCGGGTTTGCCCTGGCTCGCTGCTCAAGGCGGGAGAGGAGGCGGTGTCCAACCACTGGCCCTGATCGGGGAATCGGCCCGATTAAGGTCGGAGCGATGCTGGTGCGCCTGTGGCAATCGCTCGCTGCGAGGTGGGTCGGAGCGGCGGGCGCTGAGACGAGGAGAGATCGTTGTCTGCGTGCCAGAATGGACGAAGGGGGGTCTATTATAGTAAGTTTTAGGGTTTGAGGGTTTTCCTCTGATTTCGACGGACGTTTCTGCATAGGGAGAGTTAGGAACCTAACGGAGTGCCGCTGTTTCACGTCGCAGTTAGAGAGACCGACAACATGAAAGGAGTTCGGACGGGTTTAGGGCCACTTGGAGAGGGAGGTTTGACTGCGCTTAAACGAGGCTTCGCGGTTACCCTGCTAACCGATGGAGTACCAAACGACTCCAATGACCAAACTTGACGCGGTTCAGTGGCGTTAACCCAAGGTCAGATGACAAATCTCGTCCACCGAGACGGTTTAATACCCGCACACGGAAAAACGAAAAGGGACCGCCGGGAGATAGGAGTGCCGGATCAAAACGGACAACGGGAAAATGCTCGAATCATGAGATAACACGATGCAAATGCGATGCACAAGATGACATAATATAAAATGCATGACATGGACAAAATGCAACATGAAGAAAACCCAACCACGGAGGGAATATCATATAACAATGCCGAAATGGCAAGAGCCGGAGTTACAAATATGGAAAGTTACTCCGGGTGTTACATGTCCTCATCGGACGGCGGTCGGCACGTTATTGCGCTCAATATCGCAAAGATCAAGTCGCGATATTGCCGATAGTTCAAACTTCCTCGCTTGTTTGAACACCCAACAACTCGCTGGTGAGCCAAGCCATGTATCTTGCATGATGACGAAAGTACGTCCAAGTTGACGGCCTCGGTATTTCTTTGAATGGTTTTCTTCACGTATAGAGCCTCCACCGCATTGACGGTCGTCTTCAGCATTATCGCCAAGCACGCGGCGTTGTTCTGTTGCGACGCCGACCTCGCCATTGCTGTCCTTGGTATCCAATCGACCTGATGGCTGGGCGAGCTTCTGCTCCATGGCTGCCGGCTGCCCGCAGTGCAAAGCCGTACATTAAGATCCGTCCGGGTTCGAAAGGTTCACCGGATCGTGTGTTGCTGTGGACATCTAAGGAGCCATCGGGCCTATCGGTGACACAGGTAGGAACTCTCAATGAAAGCACCAATGTCGCTGTCAAACCGCGGATCTCGGTAGGGGTCCCCGATCCGCCTAGCGGATCATGTAAAGTTCAGGAGACAAGGGACACATGTTTTTACCCAATTGTTCGGCCGCAGCTCGATGGAGGTAATACCGACTCCTCTGCTTGATTAAGGTATTTGATGGCATGGTATCACCAAGGGCCATAAAGTAGATATGGAGAGAATCGTAGATCTAAACCGCGGTCTGTGAAAGCTATGATTCGATGGTATGGGTTTAAAGTTGTTGTTTGATGATCCATTACTTCACGGACAGTGTGCGACGCCTGTAAACCCCGCGATCCAAAATGAGCTTTGTCTATTGTGTTCGCCTTGCCGAGTTTTTGTATCCGGCGCGATAATCATCCCGTCTGCTATACGCCATCCGTGAGACCGTTTGCATGTTTTGTTTATCACCAATATATCTCGCAAGTCCGGCGTACAACGGCGCCGGGCAGGCTTGAGATCTACATATCCTATCGCGCCACGGGTGGCCGGTCTGCCATGTCGCGGCGCTGTGATTTGTGCCTCCACTAATCGAGGCAACGGCTCGCGCTTGGGGTAGTTTTGAGGCGCCGAAGTTCATACTCTTATCTTCATAGTCTTGGAGTCCGGCCGTGGTGATAGTCCGGCTATCCGGACACCCCCTAGTCCAGGACTCCCTCAGTAGGAGTGACAGAGGGAACACCATTTTCCACAACATACCAGAGATCCTTATCAATTGCCTCAAGATGCATTCGCATCTTATTCTTCCAGTAGGGGTAGTCCGTCCCATCAAAGGTAGGACACCTAGAAGAGACCCGGATCAAACCTGCGGTCGACATAACTAAAACTCCAGGCGGTTAAACCAAAATCACACAGAACAAGGGAGTACCTTGCTCTGATACCAATTGAAAGTGCGTTATATCGACAAGAGGGGGGTGAATAGGCGATTTTTATGAATTCTTCAGTGAGGAATTTCAGGATGAGGAAATTCCTAAGTGAAGAACTACTTGCAGCGGAATAAGTACTCAGATGCAAATATAACAGAACATAAGCATGGTCATTGAGGGAGTCCTGGATTAGGGGGTGTACGGATAGCCGAACTATCACCGTTGGTCGGACTCCTGGACTATGAAGATACAAGATTGAAGACTTCGTCCCGTGTCCGGATGGGACTTTCCTTGGCGTGGAAGGCAAGCTTGGCGATAAGAATATGTAGATCTCCTACCGCTGTAACCGACTGCGGTAACCCTAACCCTATCCAGGTCTATAAAAACGGAGGGTTTTAGTCCAGAGGACTAACAACAATCATACCATAGGCTAGCTTCTAGGGTTTAGCCTCTCGATCTCGTGGTAGATCCACTCTTGTACTACCCATATCATCAATATTAATCAAGCAGAGTAGGGTTTTACCTCCATCGAGAGGGCCCAACCTGGTAAAAACATCGTGTCCCTTGTCTCCTTTACCACCGCTTAGACGCACAGCTCGGGACCCCCTACCGAGATCCGCCGGTTTTGACAATCGACATTGGTGCTTTCATTGAGAGTTCCTCTGTTGTCATCCTTAAGCCCGATGGCTCCTTCGATCATCAATAACGACGCGTCCAGGTGAGACTTTTCTCCCGGACAGATCTTCAGATTCGGGCGGTTTGCAATCGCGGGCCAATTCACTTGGCCATCCGAGCAGATCGAAGCTACACCCCTAGCCATCAGGTCAGATTTAGGAGTTTGAACTACACGGCCGACATCCGCGAAGATTTGATCTTCGACGGATTCGAGCCACAGCCAAGCGCGCCGCACTGTCTCGATGGGCACGATCTAGCTCTGCCGCCGAACAGTGCCCTGGAGGCCGCACCAGCGTCCGCTCCGACCCTTAGCTCGAAGCCGACTCCACCGATCGAGGACGAGTGGCTGGACACCGCCTCGGGGGCTATGATCTCTATGACGATTGAGCCAAACTCCATCCCTGTCCTTTGTGAAGACCGTGACTCCAAGGTGTCGGACTCCTCTCCGGACTCCAAACCCTCCGCACCCCTGCCAATCGAATCCTATTTGGCGCCGTTATGGAGTTCATCGTCATGACATCTTTTCAGACTCGCCTTTGGCGACATCCTGAATTCACTAAAGTCTCTCTCTTTATCGAGAGCCCTGGCCGACTACGGTCAGGAAGGTTAGGATGCGGACGACGAAGAAATTCAACGCCCACCCACCACCCACTTTGTAGCCACTGTCGATGATTTAACCGACATGCTCAACTTCGACTCCGAAGACATCGATGGTATGGACGACGATGCTGGCGACGACCAAGAACTAGCGCCTACAGGGCACTGGAAGGCCACCTCGTCATACGACATATACATGATGGACATCCCAAAAGATGGGAACGGTGATGGAACAACGGAGGATGACCCCTCCAAGAAACAGCCCAAGCGCCGCGGCCGGGCGCCGCCTAAATCCCGCCACAAAGAAAACGGTGATTCTCGCACGGAGATAATAACACCCTTGACAAAGGTCGAAGACAACCTCCTCCAGCAGGATTCAACACAGAGGAGGGAGAAGCCACCTCATGATAGAGCGGCAGATGTGGAGGTGGAGGACGATAATTATATGCCTCCTCCAAGATGAGGCAAGCCTCGACGACGACATTTAATTTGTCGTGGGCTGAGGATCCCGCCAACAGGAGCGCTTTCAAACACAGGCTTATGGTCACGGCAAGCAGCCTCAAGAAGAAGCAGCAGCAGCTTAGAGCTGACCAAGACTTGCTAGCTGACAGATGGACTGAAGTCCTTGCAGCCAAGAGTACGAACTCGAACGCCTCCAAGAGATACCTAAAACGCCGGCTGCTACCCCAATTAGAGGAGGAAGCACCCAAACCTACATCACTGGGCATGATGCGGCCGACCGGCCACCCGTGGGTCGCTGACAGAGAGGCCTCTAGGCCCCATTCAAGCCGCACTCGGCGCCGCCGAAAAGTACCAAGGCACGGGAAACGTGCTGACCTGCGAGACATATTGAGGACAAGGCAAGGTAAACAAGATCGATCTACGGATCGTGTGGGCGCCTATTTACACGCGATGATAACCGCCACGCCGATACAGCAATTCCGCCGGGCCGAACACGAGAGACAAAGCTCATTTGAGTTGCATCGTGATATAGCTCAATACAGAGGCGCCGCACACCCACTATGCTTCATAGACGAAGTGATGGATTATCAAATCCCCAAGGGTTTCAAACCCGTAAACATCGAATCATACGATGGCACAACAGATCCTGCGGTTTGGATCGAGGACTACCTCCTCCATATCCACATGGCCCGCGGTGATGATCTACACGCCGTCAAATACCTCCCACTCAAGCTTAAAGGACCAGCTCGGCATTGGCTTAACAAATTGCCAGTAGAATCAATTGTTTGTTGGGAGGACCTGGAAGCCGCATTCCTTGATAACTTCCAGGGCACATATGTGCGACCACCAGAAGCCGATGTCCTCAGCCACATAATTCAGCAGCCAGAAGAATCAGCCAAACAATTCTAGACACGGTTCCTAACCAAGAAAAATCAAATCGTTGACTGTCCAGATGCAGAGGCCCTTGCAGCCTTCAAACATAACATCCGTGACGAGTGGCTTGCCCGGCACCTAGGACAGCAAAAGCCGAAATCCATGGCAGCCCTCACAACACTCATGACCCGCTTTTGCGCGGGAGAGAACAGCTGGTTAGCTCGTAGTAACAACTTGACCAAAAACCCTGATAGTTCGGATATCAAGGACAGCAATAGCAGGTCGCATCGCAACAAGCACAAGCGCCGCATTAACGGCGATAATGCTGAAGATACGGCAGTCAATGCCGGATTCAGAGGCTCTAAACCCGGTCAGCGGAAAAATCCATTCAAAAGAAATACTTAGGGCTCGTCCAATCTGGACCGAATACTGATCGCTTGTACAAATACATGGCACCCCGAAAAACTAGCCAACCACACCAACAGGGATTGTTGGGTGTTCAAACAGGCAGGCAAGTTAAATGCCAAACTGAATGACAAGGGGCTGCATAGCGATGACGAGGAGGAGCCCCGGCTGCCGAACAATAGAGGACAGAAGGGCTTCCCCCACAAGTGCGGACGGTGAACATGATATACGCAACCCACATACCCAAAAGGGAGCGGAAGCGCACTAAGGGACGATATGCGATGGAGCCATCCGCCTAAAGTTCAACCCATGGTCCTCCCGCCCATCACCTTTGATCAAGGGACCACCCTACTAGCATCCGCCACGGCGGATTCGCTGCATTGGTTCTTGACCCAATCATTGACGGATTTCACCTCACTAGAGTCCCGATGGACGGCGGTAGCAGCTGAACCTGCTCTATCGTGATACAATGCGCAAAATGGGCATAGACCCTCAAGGATTAAACCCACAAAGACGACCTTTAAATGCGCCATACCAGGTGTAGAGGCCAATTGTACAGGCTCGCCACACTCGGTGGTCTTCGATCCCGGATAACTTCCGGTTAAGAGTTAATCTTCGACATAGTCCCGCTCCGCAGCGGTTATCACGCGATCGCTTGGACGAACCGCATTTGTAAAGTTCAATGCGGTGCCGACTACGATACCTCAAGCTCAATATGGTAGGCCCTCGAGGAGTAATCATGGTCAATGGAAACACCGAACGCCTCTCCGAACGGAGGAGCATACGGCGGCCCTCGCGGCGGAGGTGCAAAGCAGCCTCACAACAATTCTCGAGTCCGCTATTAAACGTCCGGACACCGCTGCCGCGCCCGAGTAACCTACAACAAGACCGCCTGCACGATCCGAGCATCGCCAGAGTAATCCGCCCCAACCCCAGCCCTCGCGAAATTTTGAAGCCAAGATTACGCGATATAACTACGCCCGAGATACCATAGGCATAAGGGAAGGGCACGACCACGACACGCCTGCACGCGCTCAACCGCACTGTGGGCCCCGATTGTGTCATTCTTTTCTTTCTTCTTTCTCTTACTTTTAGGACTCCGCTTCCAGAAGCCCGTCCGCACTAGAATTGCCGAAATCACGATGCAACAGCCAGGAAGCGTAAAGCTACGCCGAGTGTCCGTGTCGTCTCTACTACGAGCATTATACCTGTTTTACATACCATCCCGCAGCTTACCCCTCGAGGGGGACATGTTAAATAGTCCCATCCCTTGCTTATCGCACTATTTGTATCGCTCTACTTTCATTGCAGTACCTTTTGAATAAACAATACATAGCTTTTGCCTATTATTGCACTCCTTTCTTTATCTATATATATGTTCATTCATGACATGTTGCACCTGCACACTTTGGCACGCCTAATACACCAGGGCTTAAGTACCCCAAAAATATGGTGTGATAAGTCCTAACACTTTCACAAGTGCGGCACCTCGAACTTATAGCATTATATGCATCGGCTCAATCATGTCTTGGGTCAATAGTTGGGTTTGCCTGCTCCCCATGTTTTGGTACCTTACGCCCGCTATATCGCTAAGGTAGGCTGGGAGAACCACCGCGATTGTGCCCCTGTTGAGCTGGGTTGAGCACCTCAAAGGAGAAAGCTAAAACTGACCGTCATGATAGGGCGAGAGCTGGTCGCTGTTCGAGAGGTTTTTCGGGTCCCTAAAGACTTATGCCGCTTAGAGCGAGGAGTTGGCATTGTCCGCCAAGGCGTGATAGCGCCTCAACTCGGTCTTCCGAATACTAGGGGCTTCACCAAATTTAAAATTATAGAATTCTATGGCTAAGTGAGAGTGTTCAAGCACTATAGTCCGTTGCCTTGTTCGCTATGCTGAGCGCCTCAAGGACCCAAGAATGGGAACAAGAGCGCCAAGTTTATCCCAACACCCCAAAGACTCGTGGCATGGGGGTGAAGCCAACGACTTGCCATCTCTCAAATTTGATAAACGGCCGCATGTAAGGTAATATTTTAAATTCACAAGCGTTGCTTAGCGATATGAACAAGTTTTCAGCGATGTGATAACAAATGCGAGTCTATTCAAAATTACATCTTTGGAGCATTCACCCACTATAAGGCGGGCACCTTCAGACGCCTCATAGTACATTTCGGCTTATGATGCTCCTTGCCCTTCGGTGGCCCGTCTGTCACAAGCTTCTCAAGATCCATCTTGCCCCAGTGCACTTTAGCACGGGCAAAGGCCCGACGGCACCTTCAGTGCAGACGGAGCGCTTGATGACTTCAATCCATGGATAGGCGTCCACCAGCCGCCACACTAGCCCGAAGTAGCTCCCAGGCATGGCTTCCGTAGGCCACAACCGAACTATGAGGCCCTTCATGGCCTGTTCGGCGAACTTGTGGAGCTCGACCAGCTGCTTCAGCTAGTCGCTCAGGGGCACCGGATGTCCGAGCTCAGCATACTGAGACCAGAACACCTTTTCCGTCGAGCTCCCCTCCTCGGCGCGGTAGAACGCGGCAGCATCGTACACACCACGGGCAGATCTCGAATGCTCCCGGGAGCTCGGATTCGGTAAGTAATAGATAATTCACTTTCACATGCTTGCTTTGCATAAAGAATTCCTTACCCGCCGCTATCTTCTTTAATGATTCAATTTCCTGGAGGGTTTTTTTGGCTTCGGCCTTAGCAGCTTTGGCACTCTCAAGAGCCGAGGCGAGCTCGACCTCGAGTTTCGAGTCACGCCTCCAAACTCTCATGTTTTTCCACGAGAGCCTGAGCTCTTGCCGCACCTCCGCCACCCGCCTCCCCCGCTTCTCTCGCTGGTGCACTCCGCGTCGGTTTGCTGCCATGGACACCGCTTCCTTCTGTGGTCACCACCTGCTCGTGGCCCCTACAATACCCACGTTAGTCCTGCCATTTTGCAACCAAATACTTTCTATAAGGTATTACTTTAATAAGGTATTACTTACCTTCCTTGTCCTCGAGCTGCTTCTTGGCAAGGCCGAGCCTGCTCTCGACCGCCGAGGCTCGCTTCAATGCATTGACCTCCGCAGCCAAGGCGGCAGAGGTCAAAGAGCAAGCCTGCATTCCCATATTGACATACTTATGTTAGACTCCTCGTATATCTTTTAGATCCTCACCCGCTTTTCTTTCTCAACACCGAACTAAGCATCGGGGCTACTGCCTATGTGGTAATATTTTTACATATTCTAAAACTTACCTCAAAGCCTGTTAGAAGGCTGGTACAAGCTTTCACCAGCCCGCCTTGGCGGATCGAACTTTCTTCGGATCACCACACTCATAACAAAGGCGGTGCTCCTCGTCGATGGAGGCGCCGTTAAGCGCCCAAAGAAGCTATCCGATGCCTCCGGATGGACGGAGGTCACCGGCGTTGCAGTCTTGCCCTTCTTACGAAGGGGCCGCTTGTCGACTTCGAACCACTCAAGGTTCCGCACGGAGTCCGCAAAGGGCCGGACTTAGAGCCCTCTCGTCTCGCCCCTTTGCGCCGAGTCCGGAGGTCGCTTGCGCGCCCCAGACCACCTCCTCCCGGCTGGGCCCCTTTGGGACTCCACCATGTGCCGCTCAAGGCCACGAGGAGAGGAGGCGGTCGGAAGTGAAGTGCTATTCACATCCGACGAATCCAAGGAGCCGCTCGACGAAGCAGTGAGCTCGTCCTTGGGCGGGCTACATGGTTATATTCGGCGTTAGAAGACACTATGCGACAAATAAAAAGTCATGAGCTATTCCGGAGTCCGGACACTTACGATCTCGCCAGGGGCTCGGCCCTTGGTGGCCACTCCTCCTCGCTGTTGTCGGCGCGGTGGAGAAGTCCAGAGGAAGGGTCCTTCCTTTCTTGATTCCTCCGCCTCCCGCAGCTGGGGCGGCCTTCCTTTTCTTCTCTCCCACCGGGAGAGGCCTTTTTCTCCTCCTCGCCCTCGGGGAGGATTCCGCCTCGAGTCGCCCGACGATGAGTCTGACAACACCTGGCGCCGGACGCTCCTTCGAGTGCCCGTGGCCTTTTTCTGGTTTTCTTCTCCGCACCACGTGAGGTGCCGGAGCCAGCAGCCCTGGCCAAGCGGGCGTCCGCTGGTCTTCCGGCAAGGGAGCCGACAGTTAACCTGCCCGGACGCAGTTACGCCAGTCCCGCCAAAGGTAAGGGAGTTTAGATCCCACATAGAGTCAAACTATGAAAAACAAGAGTCCCAGAAAGGGTAAAATAGCTTACCTCGGTAGCTTGGCGCCATGAGCTGAATCCGCGATCTTCGGTAGCGGATGTGGAGCCTCGGCGCCTTGAACAGCACCTTCTGCATCTTCGCACGTAGTGTCAAGAGCCTTTTCAGAGTTTGGTGCTGTGCCGATCAAACTCCCACAATTTGAAGGCCCGTTGTTGGCATGGGAGGATCCGTGGATGAGCATAACTTGGACTACATTGACAAGCCTGAGATTCTTGTCCACCAAGGTTCGCATGCAGGTTTGGAGTCCGGTCAGCTCTTCTGAATTACCCCACGTCAGGCCCGTCTCTTTCCAAGAGGTGAGCCGCGTAGGGAAACCAGATCTGAATTCGGGGGCCGCTGCCCATTTAGGGTCGCAAGGCCGGTGATGTAGAACCACCCCGATTGCCACCCCTTCACGGTCTCCACAAAGGAGCCCTCGAGCCATAGGACTTTGGCCATCTTGCCAACCATGGCACCTCCGCACTCCGCTTGGCTGCCGTCCACTACCTTCGGCTTGACATTGAAGGTCTTCAGCCATGTCGGGCGTGGGGCTGGATGCAGAAAGGCCTCGCACATGACGATGAATGCCGAGATGTTGAGGATGAAATTCGGGGCCAGATCGTGGAAATCCAGGTCGTAGTAGAACATGAGCCCTCGGACAAATGGGTGAAGTGGAAAACCTAGTCCGCGGGAGAAGTGGGTGAGGAACACCGCCCTCTCATGGGGCCTGGGGGTGGGAATGAGCTGCCCCTCATCGGGAAGCCGGTGCGCGATGTCGCTGGACAAGTATCCGGCTGTCGGTGTCAAAACCGGCGGATCTCGGGTAGGGGGTCCCGAACTGTGTGTCTAGGCGGATGGTAACAGGAGACAAGGGACACGATGCTTTTACCCAGGTTCGGGCCCTCTCGATGGAGGTAATACCCTACTCCTGCTTGATTAATATTGATGATATGGGTAGTACAAGAGTAGATCTACCACGAGATCGTAGAGGCTAAACCCTAGAAGCTAGCCTATGGTATGATTGTTGTTGTGTCCTACGGACTAAAACCCTCCGGTTTATATAGACACCGGATAGGTTAGGGTTACACAGAGTCGGTTACAATAGTAGGAGATCTACATACCCGTATCGCCAAGCTTGCCTTCAACGCCAAGGAAAGTCCCATCCGGACACGGACGAAGTCTTCAATCTCGTATCTTCATAATCTTGGAGTCCGGCCGTGATGATAGTCCGCTATCCGACACCCCTAGTCCAGACTCCTCAAGAGTCTCTGAACCAGGCTTCAATGACGACGAGTCCGCGCGTGCATATTGTCTTCGGCATTGCAAGGCGGGTTCCTCCTCCGAATACTTCATAGAAGGTTTTGAACACAAGGATAGTGTCCGACTCTACAAAACAAATTCCACATACCACCGTAGAGAGAATAACTTTTCGCACAAATCTGCTGACGTATTCCGCGGCGTGACATCACACCACGGCCAGGCCTTCATATGAATCGTTTTTTACCGTTCCACCTTAGCGCGTTTAGCGAGGCGGTTTCCTTGGCACGTCTTATCAGAGCATAGATTGTGCCCCCCTTATTCCGGGATTCTCATCAATACGGACGTGGGTAACCCATCCGCGCCATCGATTACGGCGCTTGGGAGATAAGCGAGTTTTACGAGGCTGGTGGGGGACGCATAGCTTCGTCCGCCCATATAAGGGGATAAGGATCCACCTTTTCACCTACGCCTTCTTCCTCCTTTGCTCATCCATTTCCGCACACTCGAGCTCCAGCGCCCAAGTCCGCACATCCCACCTCAACCTTCCCCAACCATGTCAGGAGCGGGAGGCAGGTGGATGGCCTCCTCCGTCACGGAGGGGCACATCACAAGACTGCAGGAGGCCGGATACTTGTCCGGCGATGTCGCGCACCGGCTGCCCGATGAGGGGAGGCTCATTCCAACCCCCAGGCCCCATGAGAGGGTGGTGTTTCTCCCCCACTTCCTCCACGGACTAGGTTTTCCACTTCACCCATTTGTCCGGGGGCTCATGTTCTACTACGGCCTGGACTTCCACGACCTGGCCCCGAATTTCATCCTCAACATCTCGGCGTTTATCGTCAGCGAGGCCTTCCTTCAGATCCAGCCCCACTTCGCTTATGGCTGAAGATCTTCAACGTCCGGCCGAAGGTAGTGGGCGGCTGTCAAGCGGAGTGCGGAGGCGCCATGGTTGGAAAGATAGCCAAAGTCCTATGGCTCGAGGGCTCCTTTGTGGAGACAATAAAGGGGTGGCAATCAGGGTGGTTCTACATCACCGAGCCCCGCGACCTCAATGGGTGGCGGCCCCAATTCAGATCTGGCTTCCCACACGGCTCTCGCCGTGGAAAGAGACGGGCCTGACTTGGGGAATTCGACGAGACATCCGGACTCCAAACATGCGTCCAAACCTGTGGGCAAGAATCTCAAGCTTGTCAACGAATCCGGTGATGCTCATCCGCCGAATCCGCCCATGCCAACAACGGGCCTTCAATTTATGGGAGTTCGATCCGCACATCACTCGACTTAAAAAGGCTCTTCGACACTACGCATTAAGATGCCCGAAGGGGTTGTTCAAGGGCGCCGAGGTTCCCTCATCCGCCATCAAGATCGCGGATAGAGCTCGCCACGCCCAAGCCGGCGAGGTAAGTTATTTTGCCCTTTACGGACTCTTTTTCATACATTGACTCTATGTGGGATCTAAAACTCCCTAATCTTTGACAGATCGGTGAAGACGCCCGGACAGATTAAATGTCCGCCCTTTGCCGGAAGACCCAACGACGCCCGATTGACGGGTTGTTGGCTCCGCACCCCATGTGGTGCCGGGATGAAGGCTAAGAAGGAGGCCACAGGAACTCGAAGGAGCTCCCGATGCCAGGTGCTGTCAGATTCTGAAGCAGAATCTTCTCCTAAGGACGAGGAGGAGGAAAAAGAAGCTTCCCCCAGCGGGGGAGGAGAGGAAAAGGAAGGCCGCCCCGACTGGGGAGGCCGGAGGGTCCAAGAAGGGAAGAACCCTTCCTTCGGACTTCTCCACCAACGTCGACAGCGACGAGGAGGATTGGCCGAGAAGGGCCAAGCCCCTGGCGAGATCGTAAGTGTCCGGATGCCCATGACTTTTTATTATTGCATAATGTTCTTTAATGTCGAACAATCGCAGCCCGCCCAAGAGCGATCTAGTCGCCGACAAGCGGGTCCCTCGGGTTCGCCGAAATGGAGAGTACTTCGCTCCGACCGCCTCGCCCCCACACTGCGGACGACGCCGAGGTGGCGCCCCAAGGGGGGCCTGGTCAAGAGGAGGTGGCGCAGGAGGCGCCACAAGGCGACCTCCCGGACTCAAGGCGCGCGGGGGGCAAGACCCCCAGGGGCTCTAAGCCCAACCCTTGTCCGATTCCATGCCGAACCTTCAGCTGGTTCCGAGTCCGCAAGCGGTCCTTCGTAAGAAGGGAAGACGCCGTGCCTCCGCCCAACCGGAGGCACCGGATAGCATCGGAGGCGCTAATAGCGCCTCCATCGAGGAGGAGCACCGCACTGCTATGAGTGCGGTGATCCGACAGTTCAGTCCGCCAAGAGCGGGCTGATCAAGCCTGTACCAGCCTTCTAACAGGCTTTGAGGTAAGTTTAGAATATGTAAAAATATTACCGATAGACAGAGTTCTCAAGCTTAGTTCGTGTTCGGAAAGAAAAGCCGGACTAAGGATCTAAATAGATATACGAGGAGTCTAACATAAAGATGTCAATATGGGAATGCAGGCGCCCGCTGACCTCTGCCAAGACCGACCGCTGAAGGTCAATGCATCAAGGTAACCTGAGCGTCCGAGAACGAGCTCGGACAAACCAAGAAGCAGCTCGAGGACAAGGAAGGTAAATAATACCTTATAATATAATACCTTATAGAAAAGGTTTTGGTTGCCAAAAAATAGTAGGGATAACATGGGTACTGCAGGGGCCACGAACGAGGTGGCGACCCTGAAGGTACGGCAAGAGCTCCAAGCTCTCGTGGAAAAACACGAGAATTTGATGCGTGACTCGAAGACTCGAGAGTCCGAGCTCGCCTCGGCTCTTGAGAGTGCCAAAGCTGCTAAGGCCGAGGCCCAAAAAGCCCTCCAAGAAATTGAATCAATAAAGAAGATAGCGGCAGGTAAGGCATTCTTTATGCAAAGCAAGCACGTGAAAGTGAATTACCTATTACTTACCCGGATTCGGAGCTCTCCAGGAGCGTTCGCAGATTTGCCCAATAGTGTGTCCGATGCTGCCGCATTCTACCGCGCCAAGGAGGGAGCTCAACGGAGAAGGTGTTCGGTCTCAAGATATCGAGGCAGGACATCCGGTGCCCCGAGCGACCAGTGAAGCAGCTGGTCGAGCTCCACAAGGTCGCCGAACAGGCCATGAAGGGCCTTATAGCGCCGCTGGGCTATTGGAGGCCATGCCTGGAGCTACTTCGCTTGGTGTAGCGGCTGGTGGACGCCTGTCCACGAATTGAAGTCATCAAGCGCTCCGTCTAAATCGAAGGTGTCCGTCGGGCCCTTGCCCATGCTAAAGTGCACTGGGGTAAGCTGGATGCGGAGAAGCTTGTGACGGACGGGCCACCGGAGGGCAAGGAGCATCGCACGCCCGAAATGTACTATGAGGGCCTTTTGAAGGGTGCTCGTCGAATAGCGGATGAGTGCTCCAAACATGTAATCTTTGAATAGACTCGCATTTGTTATCCTGTACGCTGAAAACTTGTTCATATGCGCTAAGCAACGCTTGTTAATTTAAAATATTACCTTCTGTGTGGCCGTTTATCAAATCTGAGAGATGGCAAGTCGTTGGCTTCAGCCCCATGCCACGAAAGTGTCGGGTGTTCGGGATAAACTTGAGCACTCTTGTTCCCATTCTGGGTCCATCTAGGAGGCGCCAACGCAACGTAACAAGGCAACCGGACTTATGATTCTTGAACACTCTCACTTAGCCATAGAATTCTATAATTTAAATTTCGCGAAGCCCTAGTATTCGAAGACCGAAGTTCGGGCGCTATCCACGCCTTGGCCGGACAACTCCGGTTCATCGCTCTAAGCGGCATAAGTCTTTACGGACCCGAAAAAACCTCTCGAACAGCGACCGGCTCATGCCCTATCATGACGGTCAGTTTTAGCTTTCTCCACTGAGGTGCTCGACCCAGCTCAACTGGAGCACAAGCGCAGTGGTTCTCCCGGTGCTACCTTAGCCGATATAACGGAACGTAAGGTACGAAAACATGGGAGCCGGGCAAACCCAACTATTGACCCAAGACATGATTCGGAGCCGATTCATATAATGCTATAAGTTCGGGGTGCCGCACTTGTGAAAGTGTTCGGACTTATCACACCATAATTTTGGGGTACTTAAGCCCTCGGTGTATTGGCCGCATTTAAAGTGTACGGGTTCGACATGTCATGAAATGAACATATATATAGATAAAAAAGAGTGCAAAAAGCTATGCATTGTTTATTCAAAAAGGTACTGTGATGAAGGCAGAACGATACAAATAGTGCGATAAGCAAGGGATGGGACTATCTAACATGTCCTTCTCCGTGGGTAAGCTGCGGATGGTATGTAAAACAGGTATAATGCTAATAATAGAGACCACCAACACTCGACGAAGCTTTTTCGCTCTCGCTATTGCATCGTGAGTTCGGTGATTCTAGTGCCAGACAGGACTTCTGGAAAACGGAGTCCTGAAAAAGAGGGAAAGAAGGAAGAAAAAGAATGACACAATAGGGAGCCCCTGGTGCGGTCGAGCCGCATTCTTGGCGTGCCGTGGTCGTGTCCCTCCCCATATGCCCATGGTATCTCCAGAGCGTAGTTATGTACGCCAGAGTACCGTCTTCAAACTTCACGAGGGCTGGGTTGGGGCCGGATTGCTACGCTGCGCTTGAATCGCGCTGTGCGTCTTGTTGTAGGTTACCCGGCGCGCTTGGCGGTGTCGAAGTTTAGTGGCCGGACTCGAGAATTGCCGTGAGAGGCTGCTTTGCACCTCCGCCGCGAGGGCCGCCATGTGCTCCTCCGCTCGAGAGAGCGCTCGTGTTTCCATTGACCGTGATTACTCTCGAGGGCCCGCATCTTGAGCTTGAGGTATGCGTGGTGCGGCACCGCATTGAAATTTGCAATGCGGTTCGTCCGAAAGCAGGCATGATAGCCGCCATGAACGGGACTATGTCAAGATTAACTCTTCGCTCGAAGTTATCCAGGATCCAAGACCACTTGAGTGTAATGAGCTCGTATAATTGGCCTCTACACCCGTATGACGCCTTTAAAGGTTGTCTTTGTAGGTTTAATCCCATTTTGCGCCTCAGATCCGATAAAGCAGGTTCAGGCTGCTACCGCCATTCCATCGTGACTCGGTGAGGTGAAATCCGTCAATAATTGGGTCAAGAACCAATGCGGCGAAACCGCCGTGACGGATGCTAGTGGGTGGTCCTTCGATCAAAGGTGATCGGGCAGCAGACCATGGGTTGGACTTTGGGGCGACCGCTCCATCGCATATACGCCCCGTAGTGCACGCTCCGCTCCCTTTGGGTATGTGGGTTGCGATATCATGTTCACCGTCCGCACTTGTGTGCGAAAACCCTTCGTCCTCTATTGTTCGGGCGGCCGGGCTCTTCCTCGCCATCGCTATGCAGCCCCTTGTCATTGAGTTCGCACTTAACTTGCTCTGGTTGTTTGAACACCCAACAATCCCTGTTGGTGTGATTGGCTGGTTTTTCGGGGTGCCATGTATCCGCACGAGCGATCGAGTATTCGGTCCAAGTTGGACGGGCCCTGGGTGTTTCTTTTGAATGGCTTCTTCCACGACCGGGTTTAGAGCTCTGAATCCGCATTGACGGCCGATCTTCAGCATTATCGCCGCACGCGGGCGTTGTTCTGTTGCGACGCGACCTGCCATTGCTGTCCTTGGTATCCGAACTATCAAGGTGTTTGGCCAAGTTGTTGCTTCGAGCTAGCTAGCTGTCCTCTCCCGCACAAAAGCGGTCATGAGGGTTGTGAGGGCTGCCATAAATTTCGGCTTTTCCTGTCCTAGGTGCCGGCAAGCCACTCGTCATGATGTTATGTTTGAAGGCTGCAAGGGCCTCTCGCATCCGGACACTCAACGATTTGATTTTTCTTTGTTAGGAACTGTGTCCAGAATTGCCTGGCTGATTCTTCTGGCTGCTGAATTATGTGGCTAAGGTCATCGGCGTCGGGTGGCCGCACATATGTGCCCTGGAAGTTATCAAGGAATGCGGCTTCCAGGTTCTCCCAACAACCAATTGATTCTGCTGGCAAGCTGTTAAGCCAATGCCGAGCTGGTCCTTTAAGCTTGAGGGGGAGGTATTTGATGGCATGTAGATCATCACCGCGGGCCATGTGAATGTGGAGAAGATAATCCTCGATACAAACCGCAGGATCTGTGGTACCATCGTATGATTCGATGTTTACGGGTTTAAAGCCCTCAGGGATTTTATGATCCATTACTACATCTGTGAAGCATAGTGGGTGTGCGGCGCCTCTGTATTGGGCTATATCACGACGTAGCTCAAATGAGCTTTGTCTATTGTGTTCAGCCCTGCCGGAGTTTCTGTATCCGGCGTGACGGTAATCATCCCGCGTCGTTGGGCGCCCACGCGATCCGTAGATCGATCTTGTATGTTTTTCCTTATCCTCTAATATATCTCGCAAGTCCGACGCGTTTTCCCGTGCCCTGGTACTTTTGGAACGGCGTCGGGGTATGGCTTGAACGGAGGGTCTAGAGACCTCTCTATCACGGCCACGGGGTGGCCGTCTGCCATGTCGTGCGCTGGTGACTTGGGTGCTTACTCCTCTAATCGAGGCAACGGCCTGCGTTTGGGGTAGCTTTTGGAGGGGTGCTCGAGTTCATACTCTTCGGCTGCGAGGACTTCAGTCCATCTGTGAGCTAGCAGGTCTTGATCAGCTCTAAGCTGTTGCTGCTTTTTCTTGAGGCTGTTTGTCGTGGTTACAAGCCTGCGTTTGAAACGCTCATGTTCGGCGGGATCCTCAGGCACGACAAATTCATCGTCGTCGAGGCTTGCATAGTTATCGTCCTCGACCTCTCTTTCTGCCGCACTGTCGTGCGGACTTGCATCTCCCTCCTACTGCGCTGAGTCCTGCTGGAGGGGGTTTCACGCCACCGTCCGGGTGTTATTATCTCCGTGCGGAATCACCGCTTTTGCTGTGGCGGATTTAGAGCGGCGCCACCGACGCCGGGCGCTTCGTTGCTTCTTGAGGGGTCATCCTCCGTTGTTCCATCGCTGCTCCTATCTTTTGGGATGTCCACCATGTATATGTCGATGAAGAGGTGGCCTTCCGCTGCCTCGTAGGCGCTGGGTCTTGGTCGCCTCCGCATCGTAGTCCATACCGTCGATGTCTTCGAGTCGAAGTCTAGCATGTCGGTTAAATCATCGACAAGGGCTACAAAGTGGGTGGTGGTGGGCGCGAATTTCTTCGCCGTCAGATCCCAACCTTCCCCGACCGTAATCCGCCAGCCTCTCCGGATAAAGAGAGAGATTTTAGTGAATTCAGGATGTCGCCAAAGGGCGAGTGCTGAAAGGCGTCCGCGGCGGTGAACTCCATGACCAGCGCCCTATCGGATTCGATTGGTAGGGGTGCGGAGGTTTCGCAGTCCGGAGAGAAGTCCGGCACCTTGGAGTCACGGTCTTCGCAGGGGACAGGGATAGAGTTCGGCTCAACTGCCGTAGAGATTGTAGCCCCCGAGGCGGTGTCCAACCACTCGCCCTGATCGGGAATCCGCCCGGATTAAGGGTCGGAGCGGATGTCGGTGCGCCTCCGTGGCAATCGCTCGCTGCAGAGCCAGATCATGCCCATCGAGATAGTGCGGCATGCTTGGCTGCGGCTCGAATCCGTCAAGATCAAGTCTCCGCGATATCGGCCGATAGTTCAAACTTCCTAATCTGACCTGATGGCCAGGGCGAAGCTTTGATCTGCTCCAGATGGCCAATCGAATTGGCCCGCAGGCAAAGCCGCCAATACGTAAGATCTGTCCGGGAGGAAGGTCTCACCGGACTGCGCTCGTTGTTGATGATTGAAGGAGCCATCGGGCCTATCGGTGACGATACGTAGGAACTGTTAATGAAAGCACCAATGTCGGTGTCAAACCGCGGATCTCGGTAGGGGGTCCCGAACTGTGCTTCTAGGCGGATGGTAACAGGAGACAAGGGACACGATGTTTTTACCCAGGTTCGGGCCCTCTCGATGGAGGTAATACCCTACTCCTGCTTGATTAATATTGATGATATGGGTAGTACAAGAGTAGATCTACCACAAGATCGTAGAGGCTAAACCCTAGAAGCTAGCCTATGGTATGATTGTTGTTGTGTCCTACGGACTAAAACCCTCCGGTTTATATAGACACCGGATAGGTTAGGGTTACACAGAGTCGGTTACAATAGTAGGAGATCTACATATCCGTATCTCCAAGCTTGCCTTCCACGCCAAGGAAAGTCCCATCCGGACATGGGACGAAGTCTTCAATCTCGTGTCTTCATAGTCTTGGAGTCCGGTCGTGACGATAGTCCGGCTATCCGGACACCCCCTAGTCCAGGACTCCCTCACCGGCCTTCCGCAGCTTTTTGATTTGTCCCGCCGTGACGGAGGAGACCATCCACTTGCCTCCCGCTCCGGACATGGGTGGAGAAGGTTGAGGAGGCATGTGCGGACTTGGGCGCTGGAGCTCGAGTGCTCGGAAATGGATGAGCAAAGGAGGAAGAAGGCGTAGGTTAAAAGGTGGATCCTTATCCCCTTATATGGACGGACGAAGCTATGCGTCCCCCGACAGCCTGGTAAAACTCGCTTATCTCCCATGCGTCGTAATCAATGGCGCGGTTGGGTTACCCACGTCCGTATTGATGGGAATACCGGAATAAGGGGGCACGATCTCCGCTCTGATAAGACGTGCCAAGGAAACCGCCTCACTAAAACACGATGTGGTGGAACAGTACAAACGATTCGTATAAAGGCCTGGCCGTGGTGTGATTTCACACCGCGGAATACGTCAGCAGATCTGTGCAAAGGTTATTCTCTCTACGGTGGTATGTGGAACTTGTTTTGCAGAGCCGGACACAATCCTTGTGTTCAAAATCTTCTATGAAGTATTTAGAGGAGGAACCTGCCTTGCAATGCCGAAGACAATATGCGCGCCGGACTCGTCGTCATTGAAGCCTGGTTCAGGGGCTACTGAGGGAGTCCTGGATTAGGGGGTGTCTGGATAGCTGAACTATCACCGTTGACCGGACTCCTGGACTATGAAGATACAAGATTGAAGACTTCGTCCCGTGTCCGGATGGGACTTTCCTTGGCGTGGAAGGCAAGCTTGGCGATACGGATATGTAGATCTCCTACCGTTGTAACCGACTCTGTGTAACCCTAACCCTATCCGGTGTCTATATACACCGGAGGGTTTTAGTCCGTAGGACGAACAACAATCATACCATTGGCTAGCTTCTACGGTTTAGCCTCTCTGATCTCGTGGTAGATCCACTCTTGTACTACCCATATCATCAATATTAATCAAGCAGGAGTAGGGTTTTACCTCCATCGAGAGGGCCCGAACCTGGGTAAAAACATCGTGTCCCTTGTCTCCTGTTACCATCCGCCTAGACGCACAGTTCGGGACGCCATACCCGAGATCCGCCGGTTTTGACACCGACAGTCATCATGATAACATGAAAACAAGCACGGAGTACAGAAAGCGTAAACACTGGATAAACAGGAAGAAGACAAACAGACTGAAGAAATTGAACTGAGGAAATTGAGAAAGTCTTTAGTCAAAGTCTTCAAACAGATATGAACAAGTACACAACACAGTAATGAGGAAATGAAAGAGTTGAGGAAATAGAACCAGTTGGCTTGGTGAAGACAATGATTTGGTAGACCAGTTCCAACTGCTGCGACAGTTGTACGTCTGGTTGGAGCGGCTAGGTATTTAAACCTGAGGACACACAGTCCTCACCGTATTCTCCTTGAGCTAAGGTCACACAAACCACGCCCAATCACTCGTGGTAAGTCTTCTGGTGACTTCCAAACCTTCACAAACTCGGTCACTCGGCGATCCACAATTTCATCTTGGATGCTCAGACCATGACGCCTAACCGTCTGGAAGATGCACAGTCTTCAAAGGTAACAAGCATCGGATCCACGCAGGATCAATCTCTCCAGTGATGATCAATCACTTTTGGTTTGTAGGTGTTTGGATTTGGGTTTTCCTCACTTGATGATTTTCGCTCAAAGTCCTCGGAGGATGGGATGCTCTCAAATGACAAGTGTCGGTTTCTCGAGCAGCCAACCAGCTAGTGGTTGTAGGGGCGGCTATTTATAGCCTAGGGAGCAGCCCAACATGATAAGACATAAATGCCCTTCAATGATATGGCCGTTAGGTGGGTAGATATTTTGGGACAGCTGGCCCGTAGCACAGCAACGGTCGGAAATTTGACTAACAAATTCCTCGGGGCTATCATGTTCCTCACTTATAGGCAATCCGCACCGGCGAATTCCTAACTCCTCCGTCAGAACAAATTCCTCAGAGACCAGAAGAACTTCGTCTCTATCACTGAAGAAATTGAGTGAGCTGCATGAGATTTCCAATGGCTTCACTCGAAGGGATTGGTAGGTGTAGGATTTTGACATAAGCATCACTTGGAAATTTTTCCTTAGTTTTTCCTCGACCGCTTAACAGTACGGTGTTTCCTATGACTCAAGAAAGAGAAAATAAAACTACGAAAGCAAAAATATTCACGCTTCATGTTCCTCGCACGAATACCAAGTCTTCATGGTCACACCAATTTCTTCACTTTCAATTAGCATGGGATCAAATTTATACCGCGCGCTACTAAGGGGTGCCCCCCTCTCGGTCCCAACCGGAAACACCCATGCCCCCGGACCAAGTGGCATGCCTACCGGATGCAGCCGGTATCTTCCACCATGGCCTCTCTGTATGGTGTGTGCCAAGAAAGGAGTTGACAACTTACTGAACTGTACCCTACCTGTGACACGGACAAGTGGTAGTACGAAACAAGTATGGGGGTTACTGGAACAAGACTCGATCTATGGTCGACTCAGGAGGTTTAAGTATTCCCTGCATGATTAGCATAACAAATATATTTCAGCCATCAGACATAATCACCACTCATCATACCTCATCATACCATACCGGACACAACCGTCTCGACGAGGAACTAGAGACAAGCTCGTGTCTACCCAAGACAGAGATTTTCCCGGCTTCCTTCAGGTAGGCATGAAAGGCATACGAGGGTGATTACTATCACAAGCATATCCCTTTCCAACAACAAAGAATCTTCATTATGCTGTCATGCGTATGATCGTATCATCACATAAAATAACGAATGCTCCATGTCAAGGTGGTGTTGCAACCGTATCAAACAACACACAAGAATATTATGCCAGGGTTCAGAATGCTTGCCTTCAGGAGTATGCAAGTGGGGGTGCACTTTTTGAAAGTTGCCTTCTTCTTCAAAATCCTATTTTATGAAAATTTGAATTAACACATAGTTTCAAAACAGCACAAAAAGTTGTTTTGGAAAATTTTCAAAGAAATATGAAAATAAACTAGACAGAATTTGAGAAACAACAGGAAAATAATCAAATCAATTGGACTTGTATTTCAAAAGTTATAGCCAGTCAAAGTTTAGTCAAAAATCTGTTTTTAATAAAACCAGAAAAAGAAAACGTTTCGGGGAGCTTACGCTTTCCTCTAGCGAAGACGTATTCGGTGGAATACGCCCACTTAAGCCAGTCTTGGGCCGTCACTGGTCACCGACAAGGGTCCTTGGGCCCACTGGTCAGGTTTGACCAGTCAACCGCGCCTCCCTCCTCCTCTGTCCGAGCGGTGGCGGGGTTCCAGCGATCGCCGTCGACGAACCACGGCTCCCCACGGGGTTCCGAGGGTAGGGATGGATCCGCCAGTCCAGGGCGGTCCTCCCAGTGGTCTCTAGGTTGGCGGGGGTGGAAGGGGTCGCCAGCGGCGAGCTCTACGGCGGAGGTGGCTTCGTGAGGATTTGGGGGTTTGGGCTACGGTGGTTCCCGGTCGAGGCTGAGGTGTTGGGTGGCTCCGCAAGATCGAGGGGAGGAGGATCGAAGCACGGGAGAGGTTAGGGGCCCCCGGTCCTAGCCGGATTTTACCGGAGCGTGGCGGCGGCCGAACCTGCCGGAGATGGGAGAGATGATGGCCTCCGGCCAAGCTGGAGAAGAAGGGGGCTTCCTACCACTTGCACAAGGCTGCTGACAAGCTTAGGCGTGATCGGGGGCTATATAGCCCGGAGAGGTCGGTTCCGTGGCCGTGCATAAGAACGCCAGCGAACCGCCGTTCTGTAGCCAGGGGGTGCGTGGCGTTAGCTGTCGGGGTCTGGCAGGATGAGGGGATAAGCTTGAGTTGCTCCAGGGGCGAGCAGGCACGTCGCTGTGGCTCGGGCGGCGCCGTCCATGGCAGAGGCTGTCGGAGCGGCGGTGGCGGCTTGCGGTGGTGGCGCTATAGGGCGCCAGGGAGGGGCCAGGGCGGCTCTGCGACGAGGGAGGGGCCGGGCACGTTGGCTGCAAGTGGAAGGGGATCAGAACGGGCACGGAGAGGCGGCAACGAGACGCGACGACTCGGGCGCACCCACGTGCAAAATGCGCGCTCTGGCCGCGCCCAGAGCATGCAAGCGAGGTGCTCGGCAAAATGCCAAGGCATGCTAGGAGGCTTGGGTGGGGCTGGGGATTAGCAGGTCTAGGTTAGAGTTATCTAGGAGCTTAGTGGACATTCTGGTTTGGCAAAGCAAGCAGGTTCAAAATGCAAACTAGAGTTCATGCCAATTCTGTCCATGCACTCAAGGTGTTTGACAGAATGCTATGGTCATCTAGGCATCTCCTGGGGTGGCCAAAAACTCCCGATCATAGCCTCTTTAGATACAAGTGATGATGGAAAGGTTATAAGGGAAAAACCAGAAACTTGTTAGTGCAAGTTTTTGAGAAAACCAATTCTGGACAGAAAGTAAAGGGCATCATTGCATGGACCAAAAATACTCCAATGGGTCCACTCTCCTGGACTTAAGGGTTTTGTAGGGTGGTCTATAAGCAGGGGAAAGATCATGGGCACTACAGCAAAATAAATAGGGTTGCAGTAGAAAATGCCAAACTGGGCCAGAGAGCAAAAGAGGAGGTTTTGCTCAAATTTTTCGAAGAACACCAGTGGGTTTTGCATATGGTTGAATTATATGCATCTACTAACATCTCCCAACTTTGGTGAAATTTTTAAAGAAATATTTAAATAGGTTGCAGTGCAAACCACAAACTGATCCAGATTTGAAAACTTGGGGTAGAGCTCAAAATCTCCAAATGCTTAAGAGAGGTTTTTACATAAAAGTGATTTAGGAACATCATATGTCATCCCAAAATTTTGGTGGAGTTTTTAAATAAATTTATCAAAGGGTTGTAGTGCAAAAGAGGCTCTAAGGCTTATGAGAAACCATTTTAAAAGAATTAAAGTTTAGGAAAAATAATTTTAGAAATAAGTCCACTGATAAAAGAAATGTTTCATGAGAGGGTATACAAGTCCAACAACATTTGAAAAGTTTTTTACTTGGGGTGGAAACACCACAACTCAGAAGAAAAGAGTGGTTCTGAACCAAAAGAAAATCCAGAAAATAAAAATTTAATTTACCAAGGCAAAATTTTAATCAATAAATCATGGTTAAATTTTTGGGGTGTGACAACACTACCCCCCTTAAGAAAAATCTCGTCCTCGAGATTTGCTAAGGGTTGCTTTGAAAATATTACTCCTATTAGCTGAAACCAAACAGTTTACTCATAGCACAAACTTAGGGTACAACGCATAAGCTGCAATACATAAATAAATGCCGGGACAATGAACATAGCAGTGACGTCTACAATGAAAACGGTAAATGGATAGGGTCCTGAGAAAACGTCTCTGGTACTGGGGCACACTCCTCTTCTATCGGGGAAAGCTGATTGACTAGTCGGTGAATGCGTCTCTCCTGGTTGGGCCTCAGTGGTCTGCCGATGGCGATCTGAAGATTTAAATCAGCGAGGCTCTGGAGATAACCCATTACTCGCTGGGTTAAATGCTCTTGAGCGATAACGTACTGGGCAAGGTTGGCTAGTACTGGGTCTCTCTCAATTCGTCCACCGGAAAAAGATGCTACTTCTCCGGGTGCTGCACGACTTGGGAAGTAATAATACCCTCGTTCGCTGGCATAGGGCACTGCGAATCGAAGGGGAGCAAGCGCTTCGTACGCAGCAGGTTCTATGGCCATATGCGGAGTCGGCATAGATTTCCCCACGAAGGAGGCTTCCGTTGGGTCTTGGTTTGGGTTTGCGGGAGGGATGTGCACCACTGCCCAATATTTCAAGGTGGATGGAGTGATCCTCGATTTGAGCAACTCGTACTAGGTGGTTGGATAGAACTCATGGTACTGCGGGTAAAGTCCCACAATATTTTAACAAAACTACCTGGGGTGGCATCTGGGGTTCTCAGATAAATACTAGGGCTCGTCATGGCAAAGGAATGGATGTGAGAGTTGTGCACAAGGTGAGGAGTACTTGGCATGGTCACGAGGTGGTCTTTTATATAGCATGTGGGCTGGGTCATTAATCGTGGTGAGGGGAAAATAGTTTGTCGGTTCTGCTCTGTGGGATCGGGGTCAATGCCACCGATACACATATCTCGCAAAAGTGACGTATTACTGTGGGTGTCGTCGGGGTTGGTTTTTGGTAGCTACGCCCGGAATTAAAAATCAATCATACACCAACATACTTATGCATGGCTACTATTTAAAATAGGAGCGCACAAGCAAACAACATTTAATTATGGCGATACAGGATCACACAATTATAGGGTGTGGACATGCTAAGAGTCGGTACTACTCGAGTGACTTTAGTCTACCTCGTTTATATCTAAGCGGGCATCCCTTGTGGACCCCGAGGCTTCTCCACGGGTCTCACCGTCGGGGTTAGCTGGAGGGGGTTGAGGAACTGCAGGGTCGGGGTAGCGATGATGACCCTCGCGGGGGTTGTTGGCCACAATCCCATTGGAGCGTGTTCCCAAAAGGCGACGAAGCACTTCTGGGAACACCAAAGTATTTTGGTCGATGGCTGGAGCAGACCTCAAGGACTCAATCGGTTGTTCGAACAACACGACTAGGTTGTCGGTGTCGGGCTCATCTTCTCCTCTTGCCGGGGCTCGGCGAACCAGTTCTCCATGAGCTGCGATCAGATCAAGGGTGATTTGACCGAACAGTTCCTCTAGTGCACTTACATAGTGTACCAGATGCAACAATGCAGGATCTGTCTAGTGATCTCTGTTGGCAACCTGGGGTGGCCTACCATATCTGTCACGGCTGGGATAGTAGTAGAACGAGCGACAGTTAACTCTGGGCGACAAGTGCCAGAGTTGAACTATAGCCTCTCGAGCAGCTAGTTGGATGGCTTGTGGCTCAAAGGAAGTTGTCCTTCCGGTGAACCTGCAGGGGCGTTCTGGCGATAGACCCCTACCATAGACGTGTACTGTGGCCCAGAATTGACGGCTCTCACCGCTCATGGGCCCTTGATACACAACATATTCTGGGGGCTCTTCTAATGCAAAGGCACGGCGGGTGAGGTTTGCTAGCACGGTCACAAATCCTCCAAGGTTGGTTGCTGTGGTCTCACTGTGAACAATGGGGCCAGGCACTATAGCTTGGTTTGGGGTAGAGGCTGTGTTGTGCTGGGTTGAGGCTAGCGTGCCCTTTTTATAGAAAAAAGGGACGGAGTCTTCCTTCGCACGCTTGCGAAAGAGACTATCTAGGTGTCGGTCACTGACGCGTGATCGACAGGTTAGGCTGATAGGTTAGGCACCGACCGCCAAAAGGTGTCGGGTCACTGTGTGGCTATCTTACACGAGAAGCTTGGCTGGGGTTTAGGTTAAGGTCTCGTGGTTTGGTTAACCTAGGTTTTTCGACCTGGCTAAGATAGGATTAGCCAATGGTCAGCCTGGCTCTGATACCAAGGTTGTCAGGCCGGATTTTCGGGATATCAATTTCCTAGAAAATGGTCCTTGTGCTCACCAGCCCCAAGATTACTGTTAGCTGATGAGGCACCAACTTGATACAGAAATTCCAAGCAAAATACAAAATATGTAGTACAAGACCATTCTGGCCTATGAGTACAACAAATGGTTTCTAGTGGCTGATGGTGGAAGTGGTTTGTGGTCCTTCCACGTCTAGGGGACTCCATTTCCCACAGGAACAACTGACCTGGATAACTCCTATCTTCGCGAGGCTGCTATCACCATTGCTTAGGTTCCGGGGCTGTCATCGCAACTCTCCTCTCCAAGAAAGAAATCTGGCCAAGACAATAGCCAGGGACAAGCCAGTGAGTACTTTGAATGTACTCGCAAACATTATGAACACGGGTATAATATAACAAATGATAATCATGCTCCGAATTATTCTATGATCACAACGTCAGTCACGAAATAAAAAAAATCCATGATGCACGCAAGCAGGTTGTTCATATAAAACATGAATATGCAATCAGAGAGTAGAAATAGAATGCACCGATCGGGTGTCTGAAGCGACACCTCGAAAGGACAATAACATAAATCATGCCTCAGTCGGGCGTCTGAGCGACACCACATAAAGGGCTTATAAGTGAAATAAGTAACAAACATGCCACAGTCGGGCGTCTGTGCGACACCACATAAAGAGCTTATAAAGTAAATAAATAACAAGCATGCCACAGTCGGGCGCCTCAGCGACACCACATAAAGGGCTTATAAAGTAAATAAATAATAGCTATGCCACAGTCGGGCGTCTCAGCGACACCACATAAAGGGCTTATAAGAGAAATAAATAACAAGTATGCCACAGTCAGGCGTCTCAGCGACACCACATAAAGGGCTTATAAGAGGATAGTCACAGTGAATATCCAGGAGGCAGAACCGTCCCAGGGATACTTAATAATTCAAATAATATAAATGGTTAGTCCATAATAATAAAAATCATAATCATCATAGGTCACAAGTCATGATCCATGTTCTGGTTTAGCAGTTTCTCCTCCTAAGACCGACACTTGACCCATCCCAGACTGTAATCCTTAACCATGGACACAGCTATTCGATTAGGTATAACCTCTGCAGAGGGTGTACTCTTTACCTACGAGTACCGGATTCCTTTAGTCCATCGGGACTAATTCCATTTACGTTCTTTTAATTGAAAACACACCTGACCCGCACACACCAGCTTAACTAAGCGGTGTCTGGAATCACCCACGACACTTGTTAAGCAAAACTCTAAGTGGGGAGGCTACAACCTCGATTAGCATGGGATCAAATTTATACATCGTGCTACTAAGGGGTGGCCCCCTCTCGGTCCCAGCCGTAAACACCCATGCCCCCGGACCAAGTGGCATGCCTACCGGATGCAGCCGGTATCTTCCACCATGGCCTCTCTGTACGGTGTGTGCCAAGAAAGGGGTTGACAACTTACTGAACTGTACCCTACCTGCGACAGGGACAAGTGGTAGTACGAAACAAGTATGGGGGTTACTAGAACAAGACTCGATCTATGGTCGACTCAGGAGGTTTAAGTATTCCCTGCATGATTAGCATAACAAATATATTTCAGCCAACAGACAGAATCACCACTCATCATACCTCATCATGCCATACCGGACACAACCGTCTCGATGAGGAACTAGAGACAAGCTCGTGTCTACCCAAGACAGAGACTTTCCCGGCTTCCTTCCGGTAGGCATGAAAGGTATACGAGGGTGATTACTATCACAAGCATATCCCTTTCCAACAGCAAAGAATCTTCATTATGCACTCATGCGTATGATCGTATCATCACATAAAATAACGAATGCTCCATGTCAAGGTGGTGTTGTTGCCAGGGTTCAGAATGCTTGCCTTCAGGAGTATGCAAGTGGGGGTGCACTTTTTGAAAGTTGCCTTCTTCTTCAAAATCCTATTTTATGAAAATTTGAATTAATACACAGTTTCAAAACAGCACAAAAAGTTGTTTTGGAAAATTTTCAAAGAAATATAAAAATAAACTAGACAAAATTTGAGAAACAACAGAAAAAGAATCAAATCAATTGGACTTGTATTTCAAAAGCTATAGCCAGTCAAAGTTTAGTCAAAAATCTGTTTTTAATAAAAACTAGAAAAAGAAAACGTTTCGGGGAGCTTACGCTTTCCTCTAGCGAAGACGTATTCGGTGGAATACGCTTCCACTTAAGCCAGCGTGGGCCGTCGCTGGGTCACTGACAGTGGGTCACTTGGGCCGACTTGTCAGGTTTGACCAGTCGCCCGCGCCTCCCTCCTCCTCTGTCCGAGCGGTGCCGGGGTTCCGGCGATCGCCGTCGACGAACCGCGGCTCCCCACGGGTTTCCGAGGGCAGGGATGGATCCGCCAGTCCAGGGCGGTCCTCCCAGTGGTCGCTAGGTTGGCGGGGGTGGAAGGGGTCGCCGGTGGTGAGCTCTGCGGCGGAGGTGGCTTCGGGAGGATTTGGGGGTTTGGGCTACGGTGGTTCCTGGTCGAGGCTGAGGTGCTGGGTGGCTCCGCAAGATCGAGGGGAGGAGGATGGAAGCACGGGAGAGGTTAGGGGGCCCCGGTCCTGGCCGGGTTTTACCGGAGCATGGCGGCGGCCGAACCTGCCGGAGATGGGGGAGATGATGGCCTCCGGCCAAGCTGGAGAAGAAGGGGGCTTCCTACCACTTGCACAAGGCTGCTGACGAGCTTATGCGTGATCGGGGGGCTATATAGCCGGAGAGGTCGGTTCCTGTGGCCGTGGATAAGAACACCGGCGAACCGCCGTTCTGTAGCTAGGGGGTGCGTGGCGTTGGCTGGCGGGGTCTGGCAGGGTGAGGGGATAAGCTTGAGCTATTCTGGCGGCCGGGCGCGCGGCTGTGGTCTCGGGCGGCGCCGTCCCATGGCGAGGGCTGTCGGAGCGGCGGTGGCGGCTTGCGGTGGTGGCGCTGTAGGGCGCCAGGAAGGGGCCAGGGCGGCTCTGCGATGAGGGAGGGGCCGGGCGCGTTGGCTGCGAGTGGAAGGGGATCAGAACGGGCGCGGAGAGGCGGCAACGAGACGCGGCGACTCGGGCGCACCCACGTGCAAACCACGCGCTCTGGCCGCGCCCAGAGCACGCACGCGAGGTGCTCGGCAAAATGCCAAGGCATGCCAGGAGGCTTGGGTGGGGCTGGGGATTAACAGGTCTAGGTTAGAGTTATCTAGGAGCTTAGTGGACATGCTGGTTTGGCAAAGCAAGAAGGTTCAAAATGCAAACTAGAGTTCATTCCAATTCTGTCCATGCACTCAAGGTGTTTGACAGAATGCTATTTGTCATCTAGGCATCTCCTGGGGTGGCCAAAAACTCCATATTATAGCCTCTTTAGATACAAGTGATGATGGCAAGGTTATAAGGGCAAAACCAGAAACTTGTTAGTGCAAGTTTTTGAGAAAACCAATTCTGGACAGAAAGTAAAGGGCATCATTGCATGGACCAAAAATACTCCAATGGGTCCACCCTCCTAGACTTAAGGGTTTTGTAGGGTGGTCTATAAGCAGGGGAAAGATCATGGGCACTAGAGCAAAATAAAATAGGGTTGTAGTAGAAAATGCCAAATTGGGCCAGAGAGCAAAAGAGGAGGTTTTGCTCAAATTTTTCAAAGAACACCAGTGGGTTTTTGCATATGGTTGAATTATATGCATCTACTAACATCTCCCAACTTTGGTGAAATTTTTGAAGAAATATTTAAATAGGTTGTAGTGCAAACCACAAACTGATCCAAATTTGAAAACTTGGGGTAGAGCTCAAAATCTCCAAATGCTTAAGAGAGGTTTTTGCATAAAAGTGATTTAGGAACATCATATGTCATCTCCAAATTTTGGTGGAGTTTTTAAATAAATTTATCAAAGGGTTGTAGTGCAAAAGAGGCTCTAAGGCTTATGAGAAACCATTTTAAAAGAATTAAAGTTCAGGAAAAATAATTTTAGAAATAAGTCCACTGATAAAAGAAATGTTACATGAGAGGGTATACAAGTCCAACAACATTTGAAAAGTTTTTTACTTGGGGTGGAAACTCCACAACTCAGAAGAAAAGAGTGGTTCTGAACCAAAAGAAAATCCAGAAAATAAAAATTTAATTAACCAAGGCAAAATTTTAATCAATAAATCATGATTAAATTTTTGGGGTGTTAATGTCGGGGAACGTAGCAGAAATTCAAAATTTTCTACGCATCACCAAGATCAATCTATGGAGATTCTAGCAACAAGAGAGGGAGAGGATGAGCATCTTCATACCCTTGAAGATCGCTAAGCGGAAGCGTTACAAGAACGCGGATGAAGGAGTCGTACTCGCAGCGATTTAGATCGCGGTTGATTCCGATCTAAGCACCGAACAACGGTGCCTCCGCGTTCAACACACGTATAGCCCGGGGACGTCTCCTCCTTCTTGATCCAGCAAGGGGAGAGGAGAAGTTGAGGCAGAACTCCGACAGCACGACGACATGGTGGTGATGGAGCTCGTGGTTCTCCGGCAGGGCTTCGCCAAGCACTACGGAGGAGGGAGAGGGCTGCGCCAGGGGCAGGGTGTGGCTGCCTTCTCTCTCTCTCTCTCACTATATATAGGGGGAAGGGAGGAGGGGGAGGCGCCCTAGGGTTCCCTAGGGGAGGGGCGGCGGCCATAGGGGAAACCCTAGATGGGTTTTGGTGCCCCCACCCCCTAGGAAACTTGCCCCCCAAGCCGGGAGGGGCGGCTGCCCTAGGGGTGGCGCCCCCACCTCTCCAGGTTACGTGAGATGGGGTGGGAGGGGCGCAAAGCCTCTTAGTGGGCTGATGTGCCCTCTCCCCTTGGCCCATAAGGCCCCCCAAATCTTGCCGGGGCCTCCGAAACCCCTTTCGGACACGCTGGTCATTACCTGGTACCCTCGGAACAATTCCGGACTCCTACCCTTCGTCCAATATACCGAGATTCACCTCCGGACCATTCTGGAGCTCCTTGTCATGTCCGGGATCTCATCCGGGACTCCGAACAACCTTCGGTAACCACATACTATTTCCCATAACAACTCTAGCGTCACTGAACCTTAAGTGTGTAGACCCTACGGTTTCGGGAATCAAGCAGACATGACCGAGACGTTCTCCGGTCAATAACCAACAGCGGGATCTGGATACCCATGTTGGCTCCTACATGTTCCATGATGATCTCATCGGATGAACCACGATGTCAAGGATTCAAGCAATCCCGTATGCAATTCCCTTTGTCTACCGGTATTGTACTTGCCCGAGATTCGATCGTCGGTATCCCGATACCTTGTTCAATCTCGTTACCGGCAAGTCTCTTTACTCGTTCCGTAACACATCATCCCGTGATCAACTCCTTGGTCACATTGTGCACATTATGATGATGTCCTACCGAGTGGGCCCAGAGATACCTCTCCGTCACACGGAGTGACAAATCCCAGCCTTGATTCGTACAACCCAATGACACTTTCGGAGATATCCGTAGTGCACCTTTATAGCCACCCGTTACGCTGTGGACGCTTGGTACACCCAAAGAATTCCTACGGTATCTGGGAGTTGCACAATCTCATGGTCTAAGGAAATAATACTTGACATTAGAAAAGCTTTAGCATACTAACTACACGATCTTTGTGCTAGGCTTTGGATTGGGTCTTGTCCATCACATCATTCTCCTAATGATGTGATCCCGTTATCAACGACATCCAATGTCCATGGTCAGGAAACCGTAACCATCTATTGATCAATGAGCTAGTCAACTAGAGGCTTACTAGGGACATGGTGTTGTTTATGTACCCACACATGTATCTGAGTTTCC